>LOJH01001716.1:0-46782 GCA_001685095.1 Ellobius talpinus
CTCTACAGAACACTGCTATATGAAGTTTCTTGATTCTGTTACAAGAATACAAAGGTTTCAAAAATAATATGTATTTAACACTATTGTTTTTTATTGAAGATTATGAACTACACTTATAAAATGTTAGTCTATCAGTGGCTTACATTGTTTCTAATTGCAAATTATATGCATTCTGAAAGTGATAGTAAGGATTATCTAGTAAGAAGCCTCATGGTAAATGTTTAAAATATGTTTTGGAAAGCATTATTAAATTAAGAAAACTGGATTCAATGTAAGGTTTCTTATTAGAACTATGATACTTTTAAGTTAATAAAATGTTCTGTTAAAAAAAGCTTTAAAATTAATATAAAATGAGTGGACCTATGGCACTAGGGTGCACATGGGTGATTGTAGCACTAGAGATGCAAAACAGGAGTTGAGATTACATAAAATATGTGATGATGGTTATGACAGAACACTTTGGCTACTACTGTTACTGTGATTCTGTAAGCCTTTGATTGCTGTTTCAAAATAAATGATACATTCTTTATTGTCCAGTTTCTTTCCCTTTTTAAATAACCCTGATGATAAGTTCTACTCATCTGCGATGATTTATAAACAGGAACTTAAAATGTAAATTTGAGTTCCCCTAAAGAGGAAGAGAAAGGAGAAAGCAGAGAGGGAGAGAGACTAGGAAGGAGGGAGGGAGGGAGGGAGAGAGGGAGAGAGAGAAAGAAGGAGAAAGAGAATGGAGGAGAAGCACTACTGTTGGTAGGTACCAAACTTTACAGTGTTTTGCTCCAGAAAGACTGAAATCAGCTTGAACTCTTAAGTGCACTATGCACACTTTTAAATATATTGACTTTCAAAATAGAAATGATATAGAATACTAGACATTTGGTGAAAATTTTTATTCATGTATATACATAATAGGAAAAGAGAAAATAGATGACAAAAGTAATTTTTATTTTTTTAGACAAAAATAATTTTTAAAATGCATCTAGCTTAACTATTTGTTACAGGTATTCCATTAGTGGTTACATTTATTTTATTTCTCACATGGATAACTGCACACAATTACTAAATTAGTTATAGATAACAGAAAAGAAAGAAATCATTAGAGGAGGCTGGAGAGTATGGAAGTCTATGCAAACAAGGGAAATATTTCATGGTGTGTATTTGGGGGGTTGTACACCCATAAGAGGCAGGATCACTCAACAAACTGAAGCTCACCATTTTCTCTATGTGGACTGGGAAACTAGCTCTGGGAATCTGCCTGTCTCCGCCCACTGTGTTGGGATTAAAAGGACTGAATATGTACTTTGCAATTTTTAAGACTGCTGGGGGTTACAACTCATATTCTACTGCTTGTAGAGCAAGTACTGTTGTCCAATTAATTGTTTCCTTCCTACAGATAAAAATTTAAAAGAATGCCTCAAAGTAAATTGGCAGATAGAAAATATCCAGAAAGTCTTTGGAATCTAGTTAAGTGTGTTGACAAAATATCGAAATGTTCAAAGTATCAAGAGTTAGCTAGAGCTTCATATGATATGATGTAAAAAACTGGGGATATGTTATATAATAGTATCTACAGCATGGAAGTAGAAGAAAGGTGGGGATAAAAAGAACATGACTAAATTCGTAAGCATAATTTGCAGACGATGCAAGGGGAATAGACCTGGATGTTGGTTAGTAAAAGAATTTCTAACTTTTGGTATCTTTAGTCAGTGGAACGTTTAAAGTATTTCTCAACATGGAATTAGACTTTTAAAATTAAGGAATGAATTATACATACTGATTTAAAAGCAAAAAGGAAGAGGAAGAGAAAGAAAGAGAGGAGAAAAGAAGAGGAGGAAGAGGACAGGCAAGGGGAATCAGAAGAGAAAGAGAAAGCAGAATCAGAAACAGAAGCAGCACCTTCCCCAGTCTAGGGAAATTTGAGTCTAAACTGATAAGGAAATTTTCTCACAAATAAAAGAAAAATAAATAAGGATTTAGGGAATAAAAATAACAGTTAAGCTGGGCTTTCTAAGGAAGGGAGAAGTGAAAGACAGTTCTCTAGACACTGGAGAAAGATATAAAAGTGCAGCTGTTAACAGTGTGAGAATAATGAACAGAAAGTGAGAAGCCAGGCTTTACAGTACTTTGTAAACTTTCCAGGATCCTAAGTTCTTACAAATGCACATGGGCAGTGGTCACTTTAAAGAACTTAAAGTCACTTCAGTAACAGTACAGAAAAAAACTAGAGACAAAACTAGGAAACTGAAGATTTAGATATTAACTGTAAAAGGTAGTTCAGAGATAATACTGGTTTCCACTGGCAAAGCAGTGAAGAGTGTGGATGAAAAGCAGGGAGAAGGGCCAACTCTGGAGAGAACTGGGAGATCATTTAGATTGAATACACACAATTCTGAACATGGAGGTGATGTTCAGTGAATATTTATTGGATGCAACTAATTTCTTATAAAGCAATATATCCTAGCTGAGAACATAAGGCGTGTGGTGATATTAATGGCCACATGCCATCACAGTAATTCTTTTATTAAAAATTAATATAAACAATTTTTATATTAACCAATTTTCAGTTTCTCTTCAAATTTAGAAAATAAGCTCCCCAAAGAATTCCTAGTTACACCTTGAGGAAGCATGATTTCAAAGCATAATATCCTAGACATATAGAAAATTCTAAGGAAATTTTCTACAGATTATTTTATTTTATTCATATAACTGTCCTTCATATACATTAGAAATCAGAAAAATAGAAGACTATATAAGGCAAGTATGACAAAATCCTTTTGACGACACTTAAAAAATTCTTAATTGTTGGTCATGAAAACAGTTTGGATGACATATTATTTTAGAAAATGTGGCAAAATCAGAAATTGCAGAAAGAACAAACTTAAAAAAATCTGTGAAGATTGGAATCCCAAGGCATATGGAGGATCATTTTAAATCCTGAACTTTAAAGCTCGCCGTATAACTTAGTGATGCTTATATATCTCTGAGACTACTATGAAGTGTTTACTATGACATGAAAAGATTTTATTCAATCATTAAAATTTACATAATGAGAAATGACCGGTTTGTCAATCCAACCAGGGCATGGAAGGGCAAGATAGTTGAAGCACAGTGAGGAGGTGCTAGAATCAGGAACTGAACTCAGGTTCTCTGCTTCTATATTTGTATATTTTTATCTTATTTTAGATTTATTTATTTATTATGTATACAAYATTCTGTCTGCGTGTGTGCCTGAAGGCCAGAAGAGGGCACCAGACCTCATTACAGATGGTTGTGAGCCACCATGTGGTTGCAGGGAATTGAACTCAGTACCTTCGGAAGAGCAGGCAATGCTCTTAACCGCTGTGCCATCTCTCCAGTCCCTTTATCTTTTCTTACTTCTGTGAATAGCAACTATTAAAATGTAATTGCTATCACTTACACTACTTAAAAAAAAACCTACATGACAGATTTTTATTTTTGAATACACAGAGAGCACAGATTTCTTTTTACATCATTATTTTCAGGAGCACATACTAGAGTAGTAAATGTGGCTGCATCAGAAATGAAGAAAGGTGGAACCATATTGGAACCTGAGTCATTTGTTGCACAGAGACAAGGACATTCTAAGAGCTTTGTGAAAACCACCAAATCTTTTTAAAAAATAAACAAAATAAGGGAGCTCCCCAAGGAGGCTAGAAAGCCTCCAGATTGTAGCTAAGGTACTCTATCATATATTCATTCTCTTTATCCTTTCACTTTAGAGAGAAAAGAGTGCACTGTCCCTTGGTAACATTTTCTACAATATTTAGCTCGGGGGTGACATTTTAGTTCTATTATACAAATTATCATCTTTTCAGAAAGACTTGATTTCACTTTTGTTGCTTTCTTATAATATCCTGAAACTCCTCTGCTTTATTTTCTTAGTACTACTAAAGTAATACTCTGTGGTAATTGATGCTGTTCAATGGATGTGGAAAAGAAAACAGGGAATGGATTGTCAGTCAATGAACTCAGGATATCAATGAATAAAAGCATCAGTGTCTTTGGAAATGGAATTAGGCAATGTGTCCCCTAATTACCTGTGTCTCCACAGCATCAAGAACTTACCCTTAAAGCAAGAGGTCTTGGTATCTCTTACTGTTTGAACTAAGAAAACTACAATGGTTTACGAGAGTTTTCTGGAACTGAGCATTTCAGCACAATCAGACAACAGCAAGAACTTGTTAAATTAAGAAAAATATGATTGCTATTCCTTCAGAAATCAATGCTTCTAAATAAGATAAATATGTGACTCTGTATATGCACAATTTATAATTATTTAAAAAGTAAAAATAATACTAGATATAAACAGCCCACACTTTAACAATCCTAGTTGGATTGTAGAGGTCCAAAGACAGATGCACTTTTATGATTTTTCTACTACTGTATTTTTAAGATAGTGTACCTGGTCTAGTATATTGGTAGAGTTTAAGGAGCCAAAATATGAAGTTGAAATTAAAATATTTCAAAAAATTTAAAAATAAATCTAAAGAAAAATCTAAAATTCCTGTCTCCTGTAAGTTTTTATGTTTTTTTTTCTGATTTCAACATTAAGAATTCAGCATGTGATACAATCAGCAACATAAGGTAATTATTAGCTCAGTAATTATCTCTGTATGGTTGTTATTGTAACCAGTGTACTTTCCAGAAGTTTTTAGGTCTAAAGGAAGTCTGTATTGTTTGAAATAGAATTTGTTTTATGTTGATTTCTCCATGTGCTAGAGGCACACTTGTGTGAAAGTCACAAAAATAAAAGTTGGAAAAGTAGGAAGCAAAGTCAGTGCCAAGGAAGAGTGAAGGTAGACAGGCATGCCACAGTAGAAAACAAAAGAGGTAAGAAGCTGCAGAGAGTTGAAGATATAGCCAAGAACGTGTGGAAGTTTAAACAAGAAAAACAATAGAGAAAAGAGAATTACATTGCTAAAGACTTTCATATTCTTCAACACGAGCTATTCAGATAATGGCTTATAGTTTGTAACAAGATATATGAGTGTTCTAGAAGATAAAAATAAAATTCAAATTCTGAAATCCACAGGGTGTAGAAATAAGTCATTTGTATTGCCAAATCACTGTGTTGGACACTTGGTCTGAATAATTAAACAAGCTCAGCTATAGAAGGTCCTTGTGCATAGGAATAATTTAGATGTATTACCCATTAAGTACTTCATACTGACAACATACATCTAGCCACTTCTACAAGTGATGTTTGTAATAAAATATCGAAAATTAAAGAATAAATTTTCTTAATAATCCTACATAATAGGAAAAAATTGATAATTGTACTTGTAGCCACAGTGCATATTGAATTAAATATTTAAGTGACATGTAATCAATAAATCTCACTAAATTGTAATAATTTTAATTAAACATAAAATATCTAATATTTACATTAAGGATAAGATAAATAAGCTCAGTTCAAAAATATTTAAAATTTTAAATAATATGTAGTTAAGTAAATGAAATCAAATTATTATTTGGAATTTTTACTTTCTTTTAGAATTCTATTGTTCAAAGCTTGTAAAGTTTTATAAGAATTTTCACAAAAATGCATACTTTGTGTGCTTGTGGTTTAAATAATAATGACGTCACTGTGTATTTATTCTTCTATCTGTAAACAAACTTGTACATTCTTGAATGTAGTTTGTTTACAGATAGAAGAATAAATTTCTATATTGTAGTTACTGCAGTAGTCCAGACTAGGTAGGCTGTTAAGTCATGTTTTATGAAATAGTTTAATAACATGAGACAACTTTTAAATAATTTTTTTATGTTAATGATCAGTTGTACTTGAGTGACCAATGAAGGCATTTGCCCGTACTGAAAGAGAATACTAATCTATATAGCAAGTGCTTGATGACTACAAAAGCAAGCACAGATCACTAGATACTAGTTGAAAATTCTCTATTTGCTATATTATTTTCCAATGAAAGGAGCAGGAATAACAATGAGAGAAGAAAGAGGACTCCAAGGCACAATACATTAAGAAGACCACACAATTACACTATTCACAGAAATGTTGCACAGGTTGGTCCTCTAGAGGCCAATATGAATTGAGTGATGCAGCCTAATTTTAGACTGGATAAATATTCAGACCATAAAAACTGATTCTTCCTTCAGTTGCTGCATCCATTTTATTGTAGCTGAAACATATGCATGCATTCAAAACATTCTTAAAGGCAAGTATTTAATACTACAATATGTATAGGATTTGAATCTACTACTATTCAGTTTTTAGTAAAGATATCATATTTTCACCCAAAGATAAAATCTCATTAAAAAACATTATGGTTAATAAGAACTTATATTTACTACCAATTAGGAAATACACTATTTTGGTGCACTAAACCTGTCTATATTCTGTCAATCATGTTTTAAATAAACGCTGATTGTACAGGCAGGAAATATAGGTGGGTCAACTAGACAGGAAGTAGAGGTGGGGTGAGGAAAGCAGGAGTATTCTGGGAAGAAGGAAGCTCTTACCACAGTCCAGCCCAGATTCCTGAAGAGGCAGGATGTGATCTGCCCCACTGAGAAAGGTACTGAGCCATGTGGCTAACATAGACAAGAATAATGGGTTAATATAACTTATAAGAGCTAGCAAGAAGACTGAGCTAATGAGCCAATCAGTTTATAACTTATGGAGACCTCTGTAATTTTCTTTGGGAACTAATGACTGTGGGAAATGGTCAGAACAGAAACCCCAACAAGCAGCCCCTCATGTTACACTATTTTTTTAATTTTTCATTTCAATATTTCTAAATACAGAATAAACAACTTGTATTATTTTTCAGGGTATTTGTACTTCTCATTGTCTCAAGAATTAATAAGATTAGACATGATGGGCATAATTTTAGTTGTACAACTATCTCCTTTTAAGTTAATGTTATTATTTATATGGCACACACAATTGTAAAACTTCACCATTACATTTATGAATAGAAAGGATCATTTGTGATTCTGTGATTATATTTCAGTAGCAAGTAAGACTTACCTTGAAAAACGTCATGGTTGCTCCATCCTCTACTGCTCCGTACTCTATCTTGGTTTGCTTAGCTAAATCGTCAGCAGAGTCAATAGGAGATTCCATGCGTTCCACAGTCAGAAAGGCGGCTAGGTTAGCAGTGTACGAAGAAATGATGATAAGAGTGAAAAACCACCAAATGCCTCCCACTATCCTGGTGGAGAGCGCTTTGGGCATGAGCTCAGAACCTAACAGAGAATGGGGGAAAGGTGAAACGAATACAGACAATTCGATCAGCTGTCAGACATGTTTCGTCACAGTGGAAGAACGGGATCACTGTGTAATAAAAGTTTAAGCCAAAGACTGACACACTGCTTCAGTATACAAGCAACAACGTTTAGGAGAGCAGAGGCCAATTTTAGTACTGTGCCACTTCTGGAAACACCATATCAAGTATAGTTACAGGAGACTGGCCTTACCTGAGATGGTTCCACGGGACAATTAAAACTTTAACATGTAAAACGTGTTAGAAAAGTAACATTAGAAGGGAGGAGTATAATCTGCTCCAATTTATAAACTACATGCAAATTTGTTCCTGTTTTTCTATTTAAGCGTTTCCCAGAACTAATCACTGAATGCAAGTTCAGATCCATTGAAAAGTTTCTTTTCAATGACAGATAGCTCAAATATGTCTGCTTCATTATTTATACGAGATCTTAGACAAAGGGCAAAGAAGCAATACTTCACATTTAAAATAGCAATGTTGTATGGTAATAAAATATTTAATTTACTCACATGCCTTATGAAGGTGTAAGGTATTAGGCCTGTGCTCATTTTAAAATAAAATAATAAATTATTTACTTGTGATCAAGCAAATATCTCCCATTATGAATCTTAACTTCCACTAAGGTAATTAAGTGAATAAGCAAACACAAATTTATCTTTACACATATGTAATATTACATAAAAATATCACATTTCAATGTCTGGAGTTGCCTGCCCATGATGTTACTGAGAATGGGGTCAAAGAAAAATATTTTAGTTTCATTATTATTAATTTTAGATTATCTAGTTTATAAAGGAAATTGTTAAAATGTAAAATCTTGTCTCTTATTTAAATTTTAATTAGTTACATCTTTATATCAGAATGTGGTATTCTTGTTTAGAGTATATACTAAAGTCATCAATATATAAAAATATAGACCATCCACTTTTATTCATTTTGAATCTAAAATAAAAAGGCAGGACTATGAAGTAGCTAATATTTTACAGAGTTTGAGTAAAATGTAACGAAGTAAAGATGGAATCATTTTGCTGATGTATTTTATAGTCTTATCTTTAATGTAATCACCTGTGCAACGAGGAAGCACTATTTTATAGTAATGAAAACAAATTATTCATGCTAACATCGAACACATGTGGTAGCATGAGCATCCTGTATGAAATGTCCCATCTTACACTTCTGTCCATCTTACCCTAGCAATTTCGAATATACAAAATCTTAAAAGCAGACAGACTTGGACATGACAGCCAACTCCAGCTCCAGACTCTTGTCTACCACTCTGTAAGGGAAGAAAAGCAAAGCCAAACAAAACAAACAAAACGAAACAGAATGGTACCTTTCTGGTGTAGTTGCTCCTAGGCCCTGTCAGACACACACTTAGACACTGAAACACTAACACACCCAAGACAATCAGCAGCTTTGGCTGCATGTTTTACTGCTTGTTTATTAAAAAAACAAAAACAAAAACCAATAAAGTCAAAAGAGACTGGGAAATAAAAGCATAGTGGATGGAGACATTTGACAAAACTGTCCCAATTACCACAAGTTTGTATCTTACCCACAGACTGAAATTCGCCAGACACCTTCTAGGCTTGTGAATCAGAGCCTGGTTAGGGGCTGACTGTCATGTACTCAAGGCAACGTCATGTCCAGCACTATATCCCACTAATTCCTGGGGATCAGGGCATCAGCCAGATAGGATGGGTTCCTCTTTCATGTATCCACCAGCCGAGAGGTGAGAACATGCCCAAGCAAAGGCATTTCTGAATTTCCTATTGTTTTGGCTACTTATCTTTATAAACAGTGCAAATAGACTTATTTTTAATTGCTATCACTAATAATTAAGTTCATTTTGTAAATGGACCACCTCTCAAAGATTTCCAAAATTTTAAGAAATATGAATTTCAATAAAGAATATTTTAGTTTTCATATTGGTATCAAACTTTTAAAAGAACCATGATTATTTGGTCTGACCTTGATTGTGCGGATTAGTTGCTGCAAAAACCTAAGGTTAATTGTTAGCAGGCTGCCTAGGTAGATTATGCTACTCCACTCCACAGCTAAAGACACCGAGAGCACTCCAGGTTGTCAGCCTAATAATGAGGAAAGACACCCTTACCTTGGACCCTAAATGATGGAAAGGGATATACAACTTTTGATTTTCATTAGTATTATTTAGAAAGAGATGCCACACATGTAGACCAATTCATAATATACATTCATAACTTTGCAGGGAAAGGGTTATTTCAATTAGTAGGATTTTCCTATAATATGTATTAATGTTATTTATTGGCAAGTTAACAGTTTTTTCTTTTAAGAAATATTCTCGCTTTAGGAAACAGATTATAAATGGAATAGTTGTGACTTGATGGGTTTATACAGAATATTAAACATGCAATGTCATGGTCCTTTTTAAACTAATTAAACAGTTAGTAATCACTTTCCATATCTTAATGCAATCATTAAATGAGTTTCTTCAAAGTAAATACTAAATACATAAAATACATTTTTCTTCTTATTTCACTTATTGTCAATTGCTAAAACTTTTGATATTTTGTTCTATTTAGTAACTGTAAACTTAAAAAATACATTTACAATATATAATACAGTCTTGGCCAAAATATCATTTTATCGTAATATGTATTTCTGATAATTTTTGGAATTTTATTTAACTATCATAATATTAACAAAATAAACCACACCATAAAAAATAAAAATTCTACCTGGAAATTCCAATAATGAATAAATAATACAAACCATATAGACATATTATTACATGTACTCTATCATTTTGTAATCTATAGTTTTTACTTTTAACCTTTATATGATTAATTTTAAATAATTTATTAAATATTATATTCTGCATTCACTTCAAGGCATGCAATATTTTATATTCTTATAAGTTATTAAGTATAGCTATTATTTTATCTTAAACATAACTTCAAATGGATTAATATTTAAATTTACAAATTTATATGCAATCAATTTAGTAATCATGCAATGAAAGAGGAGAATATTTTACATCAAATTGAGACAGGAAACAGGAAATGTAGAATGGATTCTTGCCTCAAGGAGATGTAATTTTAGTATTGCTTTCAGTGCAGCTTCTGACTAATGAATCAGGTTAGCTTGCTTATCTATGGAGTAATGTACCTGCTGTGGGTTAATAAAAAATATTAGATGATTATATTCTATGTGGATTTGCAGAGCTGGTTTCTCAGACTCTCTCTCTCAAATGGGATTTGAGAAGGCCTAAATGCATTAAATAGATGGAGAAGCTGGATTATGGTTACATGCACAGAGGCTACCCATGCAAGCGACTTGTGCCAGCGAGAGCTGTCACCCCCAGCAAAGAGTGGGATATGGTGCCCAAGGGAAATAGCAGGCTGAATCGTATACCTTGCTGCATGAGAGCTCCAACTCCAAACCAGAAACTATTTAGCAAGGTAAAATTGTTTTCCACCACGTCTGAGTCAGGATTGCAAGGGTGTGGATTATACCACTCATAGGGACTAAACCTGTGGTAATTGACAGAAAAAAGAATATATTTAAATAGCAGTGAGAAGATTCTATCCAACATTCTTGCTGCAAGAGAAACAAAAGAAAATATGTAAGATTAAATAAAGCCAGAAATAAGGCATTTTTATCATCACAAGATTTCATATGTATGACAACAGTGTGATTTTAAATATCCCGTGCTTTATAATTCATTTCCACACTATTATAAGAAGTGGTGTTCTTCACTGTGTTGTAATTGTAAGAAAGTCTGCATAAGAATACTTTAATATAGACTTCCACATATACATACTGTCTTTAACTCATTTTTAAAGCCTAGAAAATCATCAAAGATTTAAAAATTGTTGCAAAATGAGCATTTTAAAGACTGTAATAATTGTGAGAGGAGAAAAACATAAAAAAACATGTTATTATTATAGACACCATCAAGCTGACAAACATTGAAAAAATCAATGAATATTTAAGTATGTAAGGAACAGTGTTGTGCATTCACAGTTTTAAGAAACGAACTCAACTCTGACCTTTAAAGCCAAAAAGGCCCACATTTTCATGACTTGGCCTGCCTGTAGATGTCCAATCACATCCCAATATACATAATGTCAGTGAATATTAGAAACAGGAGGGCATATTGAGTCTGCCTATTTTCTAATTATGTATTTGCAAATTTGTAACTCATTTGAATCATTGTTTTGAAAGCACAGCACATTTTTGTCTTAAGACCAATTACTAATGATTTATATATATATATTATTATTATTCCTTATTATAAAATAGTTAATACTTAACTTTCAAAAAGTGTCATCTTTATACATAAATTGATTTATGCTAATTATAATCAAAATACAGTCGTTAATTGAGAGACTATCCAAAACACATAATTAAATGCATTTTCCTTAATTATTATGCTAGCAAAATATTTTCCTCAATATCTCAAATATTAAAGCCACTCTTTTATAAACTAAATTTATATATGTGTCTTTTAGGAATGTGCTTTACAAACCTGACTTTTGATCAAAGTTGTTAAAATAATGCATTTGTCATGTCAGAGAGCCTAATTTTCTTCACAATAATCTTCTGTCATTAAAATTCAAAAGATCATATGAAGCATTTTTATCTTGTGATTTAGTTTTAGAACATTCTTGTTTTAATAGTCTCCGCTTGATAAACTAAGAAGTGCTTTGTTTGATTCTCTACGTTGAGCTGACACACTGAACAGAAAGTTTGATTGAACAGTAATTAAACATTGCACTGAGATTTGCTGAGGGTTTCTCGGAAATAGAACTGGTTGAATTGGTAGACATCGATTTTATTTAAATGCTATTATTTATTTTAAACAAAGGAGAAGAATTTGTGCTATCTAAAAACATATATATGATTGCCAGAATATTGATAATCATCTTTATATAAATTTTAATTCTTTAAAAATATTACCATTTTAATGGTAATTGAAAACCTCGTTTCATATGAGAGACAGTATGATCTTTTGGATAGAAAAGGGTTCTGCAACTACAAGACACATTTTCACATCTTATAACCAAATACCCAATTTCTATACTTTAAAAAATAAAAATGAATAGTAAGACTTTATTCCCCAGAATGTTAAAAGGAACATTAGCATTATTATAATAAGAATTTCTCAGCAATTTGGTACAAAAAAGCATTAAATAAATATTATTGAATATTATGCTTTCACCTAAGCTGCATTTTTAATTGACACATTTAAATATTGAAAATTAAAGTATTTCTTTCCTATTCTTGAAAGTCTGTAAACTATAAACATAAAGCTGATTTGTGGAGTTAGATTTATTGTTTACAAATTGGAGATCTTAGAAACATAACCGCAGATCATTACAAAACTGTCTGTGTAAAATAATTAAGTTCTTGAAATTTGGAAGCTATGAACTTGACAGACAAATCTAGGGATGCTATAAGTTCCATGAAAAGAGATGGCGTGGAAAGGTCAGAGAGGTGGAAGCCTAAATATAAAGGGTCCTGCTTTCCCTTTCCTATATATAGATGTTAGGTGGAAGGAAGAAAGAAAATAATGAGACGGTGAGGAGTGAGTCACAGAAAGAACAGAAGGAAAAGAGGAAATAGGAAGGGAGGAAGGCCCCAGCACTGCCTCTGAGCATCCCTTCCACGGTGAGGGAGTCTCATAAGTTAAACTGAAGAGAGGAATAGATGTAGGGTAAACAGACACTTTAAGTAAAATACTCTACACATTTCACAAGATTATTTTCTGCTTTAAAAAAAAATGAGGACTACATGACCGAAGGATGCAAACCTAGATGATTCCTGTGCCTGCAGACACATGGCCATCTAGCAGGAATGCATAAGTCATTGTTTCCTTTAACATTGTGCTTCCAGGGAACACTTGCCCCTCACAGACTCCACTGATTTCCATATCTGTTTTGTCCCCTTCACATTTGTCAGCAGCTCCAATTCTGGTCCTAGTTAATTTTCTCGACGTTAAATTTCTTCTATCTTCCACTTACCTCTGTCCTCTCAACTGCCAACAAATTTTGCTTCAATTAATATCTTTATATCCCTCCCAATTCCTTCAGACTCATAATCAAATCATGATTTGCCTCCAGATTTACATTTCTACACATAGAATTATTTAGTTGCTTAATTTTTCATATTAAATACTTGATATAAAGTGGGTTTTCAAAAATTCAGTATTGTGCTTGACAATAATGAGATGACTAATATTAATTTACAATATTATTTTCCAGCCTTCTCATTGAATATCCACTCAATATCCATTGGTAGCATAACTTTATGACATCTTTACGTGAAGAACACCCTACTAACCCTTTGCTCACTAAAGGTCAACACGCTTTGTGTCATCTTCCTTTCTTTCCATTCCATTCCAACTATATTATAACCTACAGACAGTTGTCAGTTACATTACCACACCTATGCTTCTCAGTCTGTTCTTGACCATTGCTATAGTATGCTACACTAGCTAAGGATACCATAATGTGCAGCAATTGTATATATGGAGATGACGCTTGTTAGTCTGAAATGCTTTCTTCCTCTCTAAATATTGTTCCTATTCAGTTTTAATGTAGAATAATTCTTGAGCCATCACAGCTATGTGTAAGAAAAGTCTTCAGTAATGCCCATATTCTTCATTAAAAAGAAAAAAAAATGAAGGTCTCTAGAAATAAAATTCAACACTTCTTGTACCGTGTTCCAAAATAGCATTCCAGAATTAACTGCCTGTTTGCCTTGCAAACTGTCATCTCCTGCATCTTGGGCTACTGACCCCTTAAAAGTAAAAACCTTATTTAAAAGCAAAATTTATTTATTCTTCTGTTTATTCTTATCAATTTTTCTTCCCTCATGCCATTTATCCTGTCATTCCCACAGCACTTCACAGCTGTTCACATGCTGAACTCTTCTTCAAGTTCCGCTGTGTAGGTATAGCTTTCCTGATTCTCTGTCTTCCTTGGGGGATTATAATGATAAAGACTGGTGACTCAATCTCATTTTCCATCTCCATTCCTGAAAAAAAATTGATTAATGCTACCTAACTGCAGTTCTATTTCCTGTCTTTTCTGCAATGCAACTTATTTGAGTTTGGAATATGGACAGAATATATCAATATTTAGCTTAAGAATTTTTGTCATAAACTCTTTTTCCTCATTGAATTGGGAAAATTGATGAGTAGAACAGTATTAGATGTTTCATGATGAGGATAACAGTCTCCATATCAGGATTTCACTGAATGAGAAAATATTCGTAGTTTTTAGATTCTGCATTTGGGCTTTATCCATTAGAGAGCTTTACAAACAGCTATTTTCTCTTTTCTTTATCTGTGCCACTAAGAACAACAGGCCATAATTAGCATCCTCTAAATTTAATTATTTCAATATAAATCAATGTACATGTCTCCTTTTAAAATTACATTCATGGAAAGTAATGCATGACATGTCTGGTTATCTTTGTGTATTTAAAATTTCTAAAACAAGTTTTTAAGCATTTGAATAATTTCAGAAACTCTGTGTTCTTCCTACTTTATATTGCATTTGCGCCTAAGACAATCCTCTCACCTGTGGACAGTCCTGCTTATCTGTACCTGTTTTCTCCTCAACCCTAAGAGTCTGTGTCTGTGAAATCTTAGTTATCATGTTTTTATTCAAGCCCACTTTTGATTAATTTAACTTCTAACAACATTATTGATAACACTGTAACCTCTTTTAATAACTGGCTGCTTCTTTCTTCTTACTCTCCTTCCCATTGCTTATGGCTTGGTCAGCTCTTAGATCCCCATTCTGTCTCTAATCACCTAATGCTGTCATGGCTTTTAAATACTATGCTAGCGATTTCAAAACTCTCAACTTGAAGTCATACTGAAAGTGTTTAAAATAAACCCAGAAATCCTAGCACATTTGTTCTTTTTCCTAATTTCTTCCAACTTGAACAGACTCACCATTTTACATGTTTTTGAGACAAAGTTTATTCCCATTTTCTTTTGCTCTCTTTCCTTCTTAACTCTAAACTACACTAGAGGCATATTCATGTTTTGTGAACTGCTTCCACAGTTCCACAGCTGACTCCATCAGCTTTCCTTGCACTTTGGTCTTATTCTCAAATCATGGAATTCTATAACGGAGACGTCATTTGTTTCTTATGTTGGACATGTTGAACATTTTATTTTCTAAATTGATCCTCATACTAAGTTATGAATCATTCCACTTCTCCCTTTTAAAACCACCAAGTTTCTACCGTCCACTGTGTATATAGAGCAACACTTTTTATCATTTACTTAAAGTTCATTTCGACATTAACTTAAGAACTTTTTCATATTAAAAGTGAAATTATATTACACTTAATGGACAGTACAAAACTGTTTTATAACATTACATATTAGTTGGAACCAAGTCTTACTTCCACACATTAAAATACCTTTCCCCTACAGCATCTTTAAGCTGAAATGTCTACCCTATTTTATAATTTTAATTCATATTAGTTGTTAATTAACCATTATTATTATGAAATGATAAATAAAAACCTTCAGCTTAATTATGATATAACTGAACCCAATGCAAATCTTAAAAATTTAATTGTGGTCACTGTGTCTTTCTGAGTTTTTATTCAGCCTTACTCTGCTTAATTACTGTGATTATGTTTTTCCTTTTGTGATCATATAATTAAATTGAGGATTTGAGGACAACTGATATTGCACAATGTTTCAACTGGATAAAAAGAAAGTGTCCAAAAACGGTATTTAAATTTTCTATTCATATTTCAATGACTTGTGAATACAGTCTTATTTTGGATAATGATAATTGTTTGCTGAGGATTTATTTAATTTCTTGAACGAAGTCTCAAGAATTTCTTGAAAGAAAATAAGATTAATACAACATTGTATCATCCCTTATTGTTATACTTAGGTAATAAGATTATGTTTTATGCAAGCAAATTGTAGTAAATATCTATAGCACATTTAACTATGTTTCCAATAAACTTGGTAGAATCGTGAATCATAAAAAGAATATAAATTCTAAAATATTTTAAATAATCTGATGACTGTTCATGCATACATTTTATAATACTCTTGTCTTTTGAAGTTGTTATATACTATGGCAGATGTTCATGGTGACTAGATGCCATGTCTTCAGCTGTACTTTTGTTTATTGCTTATTTATTTTTAAAGGTCACTGCTACTCAGTTAAGCCATGTCCTTTTCCAACACAGATGGTCCAACCATGTTTGTGCCAACAAGACCATCATGGACCCCTGATGGATTTATCACTTAGCATTTACTTAAGAGGCAAAGCAGAGGAGAGAATTTTATGAAGGTCCTACCTCTGCAAGCAGCCACAAATAAAGTACTATTTCTCTACAAGAAACCCTGGTGGGCTGAGAGCCACAAGAGCACCTTACAAGGAAGCAAGCTATCATTAAGCTCAGGGTCACAGTGGACAGAAAAACAGATTGAAACCCAGAAAAGAAGGAAAATGGCTTCCCAAATAACAGAAAGATCTGACCATATCTTTGATTAGTCCTGTTCAAACTATGCTGTTTTAATGATCTCCATGGAAGAAACAGATGTAAACTGAGAGTTTTTCCACCCAGTGAAAAGAAAGCATGCCTTCCACTAAAATCATAGCTTTAACATGGGGCATGACAAATTACGAAGACTCCAGACTAGTTGGATTTAAATAATGAGCTCCAGAAAATGAGAAATGATTATCATTTCATGTTGTGTCGTTCATGCCAATGATTCGTCGTTGAGCTGTGTTAGCTCATCTTGAATTGTTGCACATATTCTAATGTTGGCATCATCAGTATAAAGGAGGAATGTTAGTAAATTCTGGTTCCCAGGATGCACAGAAGGCTGGAGCCAGGTACCTCACTGGGATTCCATCTCAGCCAGCATGGCAGTCTTGTTCATTACCCCAAAGAAAAACAAAATCAAATTCTTATAATTAAATTAAATTTCCATTAAGGAAGTAAGATTTTTTTCTAGTTTTCCCATAGAACTCATAATGAGGACCTTTTCCACTTTCACTTAGAACAGAAGACACCTTTTAGTGCGTTTGCATAGTGCATTTTTTTTGGAGCCAAATCCTCCACAAATTAAAATTTGCAATTGCATCTCAGATATCATCAGGACACACTAAAAACACAAACATTTGTGAAAAGACTGTGTTTAAATTAGTAAGTGCATTAGGTGATATCCAACTTTCTTTGAAAAATATTATAAAACAAATGTTTATTTTTTCATATACTATGATAAGTGGTCTAATAATGCATATGTTCAAATTGTAAAATTAAATAATTATGCATATATTTGAAGTACTGAATTTTCATTTTGATTTATTTGTGCGTGTGTATGGTCACAAGTGTGCCATATAATTTGTATGCAAGTTGGAAGAAAATATGTGAGAGTAGTTTCCCTCCCACTACCAAACTCAGTGATCAAAGTGGTTTGAAAGAGAATATCTTTGCTTCTGAGTTAGCTCCCTGACCATGAATTCTTTAAGGGATATTATTTTTCATCTGAACTCTAAAATTAGTTTAATATTATTTTTTTTATTTATCTCTTTTTCTGAATTATAGCAATGAGATAGAGCATTGTACATGAGATAGAGTATTTCTTCTTTATATGCTCAGTAAAAGTCACTCTTTGAATCCATTATGAATTGGTAGTCTAAAATGTTAGAGAATCATCATAGTGTAATTAGGAAAATAAAGCTTATTAAAGGAATTAACAAGTTGTTGAACTAAAAAAAATACCCTTTAGGGCAGGCTGTTGAAATGGTAAAAGCTTTTATAAATAACTTCTCAGAAAAAAATATGAATTAATATGAAATGTTTTGTTTCTGCTCTACCAAATTAACAATCATAATGTCAAAAGATCTTGGGAAAGCACCATACCAAACTGATGTCTGCCAGATTTGCTGGTTTACAAGCCACAGCATGATCACCTGAGCTGCCGGCACAAAAGCCACAAGCACGGTCACACATGCCACAGCACAGTTAC
Organism: Ellobius talpinus; assembly: GCA_001685095.1. Lineage (NCBI taxonomy): Eukaryota > Metazoa > Chordata > Mammalia > Rodentia > Cricetidae > Ellobius > Ellobius talpinus. The sequence goes on from LOJH01001716.1 coordinate 18,277, forward strand.
ATGTGCTGCTGTTGCACATACCACAAGCACACACCACATTAGCTGCTAGTACACACGCCAAAAACACCATCACATGAGCCTTGTGAAAATACCCTTGCCTCCCCCGGCTAAGTCTCCATAGTTAACATATATTACTTTGTTATTGCATTAAAGAAACAGAATGTCCTAGAATAGTGTTTGTTCCATTTTAAACAATATAAATGTTTTTCTTCAGCAAGCCACTACATTACCACATGAAACTGATTCTCCGAAATTGCTTCATGGCTATAATATGCTTATATGTGGCAAGTGTTATTTTATATGTACGTCTTAATGTTTACTTTTGTATTTTCTTTTTATTAATTTAATTTCCGAACACTTATTAGCCATAAAATTTATATTGTATTCAGCTCTTAGTTAATAGTTTATATGTTCTTAAATAATTTAATTTTCAGAAGTAAGGATGGCTGGTATTTGAAATCAGCTAAGATTATGTATCCAACATTCTTATTATATGAAAAATACCTCAAACACATTAAATTATAAAAGGAACTAAATTTGTATGCATTAATTGTGTATGCAGCTGAATGTGAGATATAGAAGCCTATGTAGAATTTTTAACTTGTCCCTGTCTATATTAATTTAAGAAATATTTTCTTTGCTAGACTAGAGCTTAATAGTCTATTTAAGCTCTTTCAAAAATTTCTGAAAATATGATTCTCTAGCTACAATTTACTGCAAGTGCTTTCCAAATTATTAATGAGCAGGATATTTGTCAAGGCTATTCTGTGTCTTTTATGCTAAGATGCAGACGGTTTCATTGTGTAAAATTGAAATGAGGAGGTTGAATGAAGTTGTATTATGATTAAGAAAAAGTGACAAGAAAAAATGAAAAAATAAGAAATATTATATAACCCAGGAAATAATAACACACCAGTTTATAAAGTAATTTTCCATTAAATAAACAAAAGTTAATGTAACTATATTTTGTTCAATAAAATAGACCTCAAAGACATAAAAATTAACTGTTATTTATATACTCTGGGTAGCATTTGAATGAGGAAATTGACACTATTTTAGCATATTAGCACTATATTAAAATATTCCTGATACAAGTACGGTGACTTACTTTCTACTCAGAACTCGATTCCGCACTGTAGGGACTATCAACTTTTCATGCAGTCATAATCTATGGCATCATATAGCTGGCCTTTTTGGTCTTTTTTATGTTTATTGTTTATTGGCTTGGGGCCAAACAGAATATAATGCTAAAAATAGCCTGCACTTTAGTATTTTGTTTAAAATTTCTGCCTTGTTGTGAGATATCTCTACTTTAATAAACTTTCATACATCACACCCAGGCTTCCGAAAACTTACCATTATCTGTAGAATAAATGATGGCTATCTGTGTAGGAAATCAGTTCTACAGTTAATTCAAACATCTGTTAACAATTCAAGAGAGAGTTCTCAGTCACTTGTCTGCCTTTCCCCTTATCTTGTATTCAGCCAGTCAACTGAATTTGCTCTTCAAAGTGACTTGGGGGCATTTTCTGGTCTCCATTTCATGACATACTTATTCCTACGATATTATTTTGGGACTTGGATACCTTCTGCCAAATGCCTTTGAGTCACTTATGTATGTTTCTTTTGTTCTACCTACATATGGGTATTAATAAAATATTCCCATACTCTATTATTCTTTCATTATTTAATTAAAAATCTACAGAAACTCAGTTTTATCTTTTCATCTCTTATAATATTCTCCCCAAATTTCAAGCCTGTAAAAGCTGTCATGGTAGTGATTACTAAATCTATGAATTCTACAAACAAACCAATAAATAACTCATAATTTACATTCATATTAAATTGTCACATGGCATTCATAAAACACCTTCACACTTTTGTTGATTTTTTTCTTCCAAAAGAAATATTTTTTCTATTCTAGTCAATTAATTAATATCCTGCTTATACTTTAAGGATAATTTATCTATTGGATGATTAGCTCTTTAACTGGAAGAATATGCTGTTTATTTCAGACTTCACCATTTCAAATGCTCTTTCTATTATGGTATATTTAATAGCATTTTATTTGTATGTTTATTACTAATTTACATAGTTGGATAATAGACCCTTTAAAGGAAGGATCTATGCATGCCACTATAATTTTATATCTCTTGCAACATTAGAGTAATACTGGAAATGATTAAGTGCTTAATAAATAATGCTACATCACATAATATCTACATGCTAAAAATAAAATCCTATAACACTTTGTTAGTGTTACTTAGAGAATGTGGCACAACTGCATGTTGAAGACTCAAAGCAGAGTTGCATTCTTAGTGCATAATTACAATAATGTTTCCCACTAAATAATACATGAAGTTTCTTACACATAATATGTAAATAGAGAGCTTATAAAATGAGGAAATATTTATCTGTTTTCATTTTGATTTTTCTATGCAAGTGCAAAAAATTATATCATTAGGTAGCTGATATTTGAAACTTTGTTAAACAGTATTTGTCTTAAACCCTGGTTAACTGCCTAGCTGTCTGTTTGTGAACATTTTCAAGGCAGAGTATTTTCTCCAAGTATTGATGGCATAAATCGTATTTTCTTAAATTTTGAGATAATAAAATAGCTTAAGAACTATAACATTTTTCTATTATATCCAGCAAAAACACTAAATCAAATGCGTGGACAACCAATAGGCTAAAATAAAATAAAGGGAGAATGGCTGTGTAACACTTGAGTTCCCCTACTTGAGTGACTGGTGAAATCAGTTGAAATTTCCCGCATAAGATATATTTTCATTTATAGGAGAGGAAAATATTAACCTTAGGCAACTGCTTGATCCTGAACTCACTGTAAACTACATAAAATAACTTAGGGGACCAAAAAATATTTTCTAAAAATTCAAGGAAAAAAAATTTCTGAAAGTAGCTGCAGTGGCTCAGAAGGACTAAGAAACAACAAACCTCTTCAGGAGACTGCAGAGTGTGGACAGTAATACCCACCCATTAGCAGAATCTTGGCTATGAATGAAAGAACAGCTTTCACTGTGCAAAGAGAGAGGAGAGTCTGAGCCATTATTCAGTTCTTTCAGGCACAGCTCTCCCACTGCTGGTAATCACTGTTGATACCTTAATCCTTGAGCACGAAGGGGAAGCAGGGCATGTAAACACTGAGGGCTCATGGAAATGTAGGACTGACAGGGAATCATTTTTCACACTCTGGAATGTTAAGTACCAGGAACCAAAAAATAGCTGTTTAAAAGGTGTATTTTATTTTTCCTGTTCTAAAAATAATAATAAAAAGAATTCTGCTCTTTTTATGATAAAACAGGAGAAGCTTAGCTCTGCCTGGCATTTTCCAGTTCATCGTGCTGCTAAGTGCATATACAATTTAACCGGCTGCCTAAAGAAAAATGCAACTAACTTTTGTTTTGGGAGACTGGATCACAAAGTCCTCTTTGTCTCTGTATCTCTCTTGGACTCTGTCTCTCTGTCTGTCCCAGTCTCTGCATGTATGTCTCTCTTTGTTCCCTTCTCTAAAAATATTAAATTTAGCATTTTACAAAACTTGCTCGTATTTATTAAGTAGAAAAACTTTTTAAATTATTTTAATTAACACAACAATCAAACACATTGTAAATTATTATTTTTATGCAAATATTTTAGGATTTTCTCTGACTACCTACACATTTGGAAGTAAACATTTGAGGTAAAAATTGGGTGCAAATAACATATGAAGCATATTAATACATTAGAATATAATCACACATCTTCTGTTCTCTAATATAGAAAATAAATTACTTATAATATCTAATAAATTTGTCGCTTAATCTTTGAAAATAATAAAGCCAATATTTAAATTTTTTAAATATTCAGATTCTCTAATAATATATTTAAAAGTTTTAGAATATGTAATATGAGAATTATTAAATAAATTATTTTAAACAATATTGTTTATATGTTTATGAGTTTTCAAATTGTAAAAATTTCCAATTGTAGTTAGAATAAATTTATCAGTATTTATTTATATTAGGTTTATGTGATTGTGAATATTTTATTAATATTTCTTACAAGTAATAATAGCATATTTTTCTTGTTAATGAAAAAAGAATGTGCCTCGATATCAACACTTCCAGTTGTATGTATATAAATTCTATGTCCATGTGCACATGCAGTTATTGTCTATAAATAAGTGCATGGACACACATTTAAACACATTACTAGTATTTACCTTTCAAAAAGTCAACAGAGATACTTCATATATTTAACAAGAACATTTTTCTTTTTTTTCCATTCATGTTAAGAAGCTTTACTTCTCCCAAGCCAGAGAAACAGGAACCATGTTCATGAAACCAGGCCAAGAAGGCCATCTATGCCTGTTCATTTCTCTGTTATCAGTCCTTTAACTTTAATTTCTCAAAATATTTTTGCAATAGATTGACTATTTGTTTCATAAAACAGCTAGGCTGTTTCAACATGTTTCAACAGATTTGTTTCCTGAATTACAAGAGTTATTACAAAAAATATCACCCCATCTTCTTCATTTTTCATACAAAAACTTTCCACACAAATCTCTTAGTATATTTAAAGGATTCAAATTATTTCTTCCTGCACTTCTTTATAGAAAGATCTAAAATATTATATTAACAATTGTATTTATACATAGTTGTTCCACAGTTTAGGACACTTCAAAAGAGTTTACAAAATCATTTACCATAGAAATTCCTTTTACATTGGTAGCAGCATTTGTGCACCTAGATACTAATAAATGGCTTTTCTTACACATTGTATAGTTTCTGGTAATTACTTACCAAAATATTAATTAATTAGGCTGTTTTTATTTATGAAATTTTATTACAACTTTAAGTAACTGTTACTTCTGTGTCAAACAAGAACTCTATGCTAGGGTTGTTCTTCCCGGACACATAAGCCAGTAAACCTGCATTTAAAAAATTACAAAGGTTTTTATATGTGTTTGACATTCTTTTTTCAATTTAATTAATTTTACATCCCAACCTGCAGCCTTCTCTTCCTCTTCTCCTCCTCTCACTCCCTTACTTCCCCAAGACCTTTCCTCAATCCACCCCTCCTCCCTATTCACTCAGAAAGGGGCAAGCCTCCTCTGTACTTCAGGAAAGCAAGGCATATCAAGCTGCTTTAAGATTAAGCACCTTGGGGCTTGACAGATGGCTTAGAGGTTAAGAGCATTGCCTGCTCTTCCAAAGGTCCTGAGTTCAANCTTCTGGCCAGCAGGCATACACACAGACAGAATATTGTATACATAATAAATATAAAAAATAAGCATCTCCCACTGTATTCAGCCTGGACAAGGCAATCGAGCCTGGGGAATAAGTTTCCAAGAGCCAATCAAAGCACCAGGGACAGCCCCTGCTCCCATATCCAGGACCAAGATACCAAACTGTCACATATAGGGACATTCTTAATTAGGCTATCTCTGCTCTCCATTAATGTCTGCATTCCACATTTTATTTCTTATTGTCTTTTCAAAGAATTACTCTCATACAAATATATATGCTCTGTGAACACTACACTCTGTCAATTATGTACAGTGAACTCAATGAATTAATATATTATCTTATAAAATTATTTGCTAGTTCTCCTTAATCTTATTATTTATGTATTTCTTTGCCTTCTGCTGACCTTTTCTGTGGTAACATGGTGACATAATTCCTGAAAATTAATATTTTAGTTAACAATGATATTAATCATATGTTTTCTAGCAATGGGGTAATCAATGGAAAAATTTTATTTTAGTCAGTAATATAGACAAGGGCATTATCATAACTACAAGGCTCTGGGAAAGATAAAAATATAACTTTTATAAATAGGTATGTAAATGTACAACTAAAATCACAGAAAAATATTTATTCAGTGTAGCATTTCTTCATGTTTATTCATAGACAATGTAAGATAATATAAAATTTTGAAACTGTCAGATATTTAAACAGATCCATACCAAGTAGCAACATTTAATGAAGTGCTGAGAAAAATGGCGAAAATGTGGACAGCAGGATAATAACAGAGATACTCAGAAATCCTGCTTCATATATGTCTCACAGAGTGAGAAAACAAAAAGATTAAAATTGACTTGACAATTATGTTATTTCTATTTATGGTTGGTTTAAAAAACGAGGGACCAAATGTCAGTCACATTTTTAAAGTCCTTCCTGTAGTTTGAGACTCTAGGCTTTAACCTTACTTCTTACTGCAAAAAAAAAAAATCTCCTGATGGCTAGCTAACTCTTGCTTTGTGTGGCATGCTGTCATTATTCTGTTTTCATTTATATGATTTCTTGACTTGTATTGGCTGTTATATTTGTTAAAACTTATATATATATTTATATAAATATATATACATTTAACATAATTAGTTATATATTTAAAATTATTAATTAGTTAAGAATTTGGAATCTCAAAGGATATTATGCTATGAAATAGTAAATTACTTATCTTTGACATGTAATTAAGTTCTCCTAAATGTCACACTTCATTTAGATCTTAATAGACCATACTTGTCATTCTAGATTTTCTTCTTTAAGGTTATTCAAAAGTTTAACTTTTTGTATTATTAAACAACAGTTATATTTAAAGCTTTGGTAAAAATTATGTTACTGATTTATGCACCTTAATATTTTATCTATTTGCTGATATTCATATTTCCCATTGTTTCTTAGAATTGTACTTAGTACTCTCATCCCCTTCCAAGTCTATATGTCTACTCAGTAGATTTTCAGTCATTTTGATTCATTTTGACTTGTTATAGAAAGTTTAGATTGATGGAAAACATTCCAAAATGGAAGCATCAGGAAAAGTTGGTTAAGTTAATTGATTTCTTTATTGTATGATATTCAGTTCTCAATAGTAAATCTCAGGAGATAAAAACATAGACTGTTTGACTTTATTCGGCTACAGAGTTCTTTCCTTCTTCCTATAGGTGGAATTATTAGACATCTGCTCTTTAATAAAAGCTATTCTATTATATGCCACAATACATTATAAGTAGAGAAGGTACTATATTTAACAATTTTTATTTTCATGACTTATAAAATGTTGGGAAAATATTGTTATCTCAAAATATTCTGTATCAAAGAATCACATTCTCTAACACTGAGTAATTTTTATATAATTATTCAAGGAATTAGAGTTACACTCAAAACAAACTTGATAAATTCTCATCTGAGAACATAACCTTTTATTTATGCTATAATTCTTAACACTTAGGAGACTGAGGCAGCACGATATGATAAGTTTGAGGAGAGACTGTGCTACAGGTCAACTCAAGGCCAAATGAGGCAACTGTCTGAAAATGATTTTACTGTTCAGTAAACCCCAGTAGCAGTCACTGCCCAAAACACACCCCATGGATTTTCAGGTTTTTGATCCACAAAACCTTAGGCTCACACTATGCCCTAAATAATTCCAGATATCAAGGCATAAATAAAGGAAGCCTTTCTTCCTAATTAAAATAAAGACAATATCTTGGGATAGAGAGATAGCTCAGTGGTTAAGAGCACTGGATGCTCTTAACACTGGTTTGAGTCCATCAACTGGATGGTGGCTACAGTCCTCTGTAACTCTACTTCTAATACCCTAGTTTTCTTCTGTGCCTTTTGTCTTTTGTTCTTTTTTTTAGGTTTGAGAATTAGATGATATCTGGTATTCCAGTAGACATCTTGTAATTATGAAGCTGAAACCATCACTGTAAGGATAGTGCTGCCAGTAACGCTTCCAGAAGGCTTAAAATTAGTTTATTTTTAAAATCTTTCTGTATTAAGAGCAATCAAAGAAACACACACACATATTTAAATCACTATTTTGTCAGGTTTCCTTTTAACCACAGTGAAACTATTTAAAAAATAAACAACAACAACAACAAAACAGGTTCTGAACCTATTGCTAAGCTTCCAGAGATCAACTATCAATTTTTGATAAGGTTATTATCTTAGAAAAATATACTACTCTTAAAATAATTTACTAAATTTATAACTAGGGAGAGTATGTCATGATTTAAAACTGTTCAGTAAGGAAGCACTTCTTCCTCAGTGAAAAGAGCTCAACAAGTAGTAAACTATAAACATCCCCAGCTATTGATCACAATGAAATCAAATACCTCAATTATTTATGACAACTTTTCCACTCTTCACAGACATTTTCACAAGCATTTATCCTTATAAAACACTTTGATATTTCATTAGATATCCAAATTACTGGCATGATGGTAGGATTGATGTTTAAGTTTAGAAATGCTTCCTATAACTTGATAAAACTCAATTGTTTTGTCATGTTTCTAGGCTCTAGGCTTCCCAATTGTTTTCTAAATATGCCTCTTGCATGTTCAGCAGAGCTATGTGTTACCATTTTTAGCCCGGGCAAGTGCAATCTCCTGTGGGACCTGTTCTTTTCCTTTCTCTAGAAATGTATTTGAGAGGCAAGCTGAAGTCTCCTTGCCCTTTATTACAGAGAAAGCTTCATTTAGCTACCCAAAGGCTGTCTTCAGAGACACCGTAGGCTACCTTCATATTTAAGGGATATTAAATCATGAAAATTAGCTAGTTATACAAAACAGACACTCCTTCATTGACATAGGCTATATAAATTATCTGTATGTTTGCAAAAAACATACAATCTTCCTGAGAAAATAGGAAATTTAAAGCTAAGCCATTAAATACATTTAAATTACTTAACATTGACATCAGTTTGTACTTTTAATGCCAGAAAGTCATTATTTACAGGTATGAAGTGCCAGGATTACTTTATATAAACATTGTAATAATATGCTATAGAACATATTATTTAGAATCTATAAATGGATAAGAGCTGAATGAAATGATAAGAATGATAATATACACTGATTTGTAATGCATTGATGAAAACAAATTTAAATTATGGATAATGAAGAAACATAATAAAATAATGAGTATCATTGAAATGTAGCACTTTCTGAAGACGCCTACTGAAATGTAAAATTTGTAGAAAATTAACTTCAATAATAAACTGATTAGTATGTTAATACATTGAAAATTGATAATAATATATAGCAATATATTATTTATTTAATTTGTCTGAAGTTGCTTTTTATTTTGTGGATTTAAAGGTATTTAATATAACCATATATATATATATAATGCAAAAATAATACAGTAATAATATTTGTTGTCATTAAATATTTTTTACAAATTTCAACATGAAAGAAAAATTCATTGTATTCTGAAAATTAGGATACACTTTTGAAATTGTATAATAGTTTTCATGTTACCCCAGTAGATGGCTACCAACTACTCAACTATACAATTTTATTCATATAAGAGTGGCTTTAAATTGAGAATTAGCAGGAAAATGGCCCAGATTTCAATGTTGAATTATAAAAATTAATTTTATCCTACAAAGTTTTATTTTTTACTCAGTTAACTATATTTTGAATATAGGATACTAAATGTTAAAGGTGTTACTTTTAAAAATCACAAACAGCAATATTCCATTTAAAATGTTTCTTTTAGACTTATAGATCAGAGGAAAGTGTTTAACCTGCAATATGCATGCTAAAAGTTTGTAACACAGTAAGTCAGGGTTGGCTGTCTACAGACCACTGGTCATGAACTGTCTATACTGAAACAGGAAACCAACTATATCTTTTTTTATAAAAAAGAAGCACTCAAAAGACAGAAAACGTCTTATATAAATGCTTGATTTAAGTATTTAAAACGATTTAACTGATGTTATCAGGATTACAGGAAATAATCATTAGCAGGCATAAACATGCAAAGTACATAATTTCTTCATTTACTAATATTTTAACTATAAAAGTTATTTTTGTAAAAACTTACACAATTTTTTATTTGTGGGCTTTCTGCCTTTCAGCTTAAAAAGTCAGAAATGTCTTGAAATATAGTATAATGTATCAACAAATAAAATGTTTTAATGTATTATTTACAATGTGTATACCATATAGTTCTTAAGACAACTGAAGTATGCTTAGAAATAAAATATTTATTTTAATCTATAGTATCCAAATTAACTACCAAAATGAATATTTTTAAAATCTCCAAAAGTAGATTTGAAAAATAGCTTTCAAATCTTACTAGTTCAAATGATTTCAAGCCCTAATTAAAACTGAGTAATATAAATATTTATAATATAAACTAAGTAGTAGAAACTGAGTAATATGAATATTTATAATATAATATAAGTAATATAAAATAAGAATAATATGAACATTTTACAATGAACATATTTCTAGGAGTGGGACTCTCTTTTGTATTCTTTTGTATACATCCATCAATAAACAAAATTCAAGTTTTCTTTATTGTTTCCAAATCATATCTCAGAGGAACAATTGAATAAATTTATATTGAAGCAAGCCACCCACCACCCTCAATTTGAACACCAATAATAGTAAGGGAAGCCAGGAAACACTTACCTAATTTTATTAGGTTAAAATAATATTCAGGTGCATATTCTGAACCAACTTAGATGACAGTTGTAGCCCAACTGTTTATAATGTTTATCATGCCAGTAACATTGAAAACCTACCATTTCACCTTTGCTTCAAATATTAAATGCATTAATTAATGGGAAAATCTGTTTTAAGTCAGTTCATCTCATTTTATCATCTTGGAGTATGACAGGAAGGAATAGATTTTTTCAATAATTAATTTAGGGTCATATAACTTTCCTAAAATAACAAAAAAACCTTTAACATCTAGGCTTAAAAATATATACACTTATGCTTTATGAAAATTAAGAGTTTAAATTCAATATACACTAGGTTAAATATATTCATTCTAGTTTTAAAAGGTGGATATAAAATTACTTCATTAGAAAAGTTTTTATCATAAAGAATAAAAAGCTAATTTCTGTACTTTCATACACACATACTCAACAGGATTGATATGAAAACAATTTAATTTGAATGATGTAATTATGCAATGGAATGTAAAAAAATTATAGCAATTAAGGTGTTGTGGCATGCTCTAATGAATGAAGTTGTACTGGCTGATGATGCTGTATCTCCTACCCATTAATAATTTGGAGAGAGAACATTATTTCATTTAACATGAAGAAATAAAGTCATAAATCACCACAGTTGTTTTCTTTTTGTTTTCATTTAATATTGATGAAACTTCTCTCATATACATAAATTATGAGGGGGATCAAAATGTGAAATGTATTTTATTCTCCCTAGAGCTTCACAAATCTTGCTATTCTTTTACCATATGAAAGCAATGACTTTTAAAGAGGGGAATGCTAGGATGTCCAGAGCACAGGTAAATAAGGCTTCCTGTTTTACTGAGTTCTTTGTCTAGGTGTTGAATATTCTGAAAATATATTTTAACCTTTATGGGTGTGGAATAATGCTCTTCTATACTGTAAAGGTATGTCACTTATAGTGGTTTAATAAAATGCTTATTGGTCAGTAGCAAGGCAGAAAGAATAGGTGGGACTACTAGACTATAAGATTCTGGGAAGAGAAAATGCAGAGGCAGAGGAAATATGATAAGAATACCTTATAAGAAAAGGTAATAAGCCATGTGGATAAACATAGATAGGAATGATGGGTTAATTTAAGTGGTGATATCTAGTTAGTAATAAGCCTGAGGTAAGAGTGCAAACACTTTTTAATTAATGTAAGTCTCTTTGTGCTCATTTGGAACTGAGCAGATGCAGGATCAAGGGATGTAGAACTTCCATCTAAAAATGGCACAGAATGTGAGGCAATCACATCCACATAAAACCTAAGAGATCTTGTGAATGGATTCTAGACACAAGTCAAGCATGATTTATTGGTAGCAGCAACTTCTTGGGTTGACTCTTTTTGCTAGAGGCATGCAGTGGTATCTCCTTTAAGAAAGGCTTCCTAACTCAGTGTTAGCATAAAAAAAAAAAACACGGCTCTTTTAAGAGGCCCTGCTACCAAACACTTAAATGATGTTTATGAGCAATCAGTGTCATGGTGGTGGTGGCAAGGACCTAGAAACTCTACAGAGTCGTGTCAGTAAGTTTGGCTCCTGCTAGTACCTTTACCATGAAGCTAGACTCTCAGGAAGGCAAGGAATGGGAGAGAGCCAGCAATGAAAGCCATAGCTTTAATCCTAACCATTCTGCTTAGCAGATTTAAGACTAATGAGATCATAAAAAGATAGAGATATGTAGTAAAGACAGACTCAGATGAACAAAAAAAAAACACCTCTAAATGTTATACAGTGTATTTACAAATATACATAGGTTTGGGAGAGAAAAGAAAAATGATAAAGTCCTTAAAAAAGCAATAGATGAATAAAAAAAGCCACACAAAGGTGGAAAATATACAGAAAGTCTGGCACTGTATGTTATTGTGTTGTCCTTGAACTCTGACTGCTGAGAAAGGAGCAATAACTGCTAAAAGTCATTTGATTATAAATGCTGTTGATTAAATCAACATATATATATATATATATATAACTGCACTCTCTTTAGGAAAACCTTTCTGTAATAACAAGTCAGAACTTTAAAAAGAGAGAGAAAAACCTTTGAATTTCCTCTGTGCCAGGGAAGGGTAACAGGGTCTGGTGTGTGTGATTTTATTCTACAAATCCACACTTGATTAAAATAGGGAAATAAGTGATTATCTCTCTGGTTCTTAGTGTAAAGTAGCTATTTTTTGCATAGTATCAAACTACTTTTCTTTTTTTGCAAGACTTTCCTTCACAAGGGGAATGTGTATCTTGGAAATTCATAACATAAAATAATGACATTAAAACAATAGCTTTGAAACATAATAAAAAGTTATATTTACTATTAAAAATTACAACGCTACAACTTACACTTTTGAAAAAATGCTGTATAGAGGCACACAATTTTTATTGCAGAAAAATATACAGAAAACAAAAACACTAGTGTGTATGTTCCTTTGGTATTTCCCTGGTTCTCCCACACAGGCTCAATTGTTTCAAAGCAGAGTTGTAGATAATAGTTCCGCCCTCCCTTTGGAAGAATAAACTGTTTAATAATCAGAAAAATAAAGGACACTGTCTTCCTTAAACCAGTAAACTAAGAATTTCATTAGTGTGACTGAGAAACCTCTCCCCTACACACACACACACAAACACACACACACATACAAAGTTTTTCCAGCGTCTGTGGGGATACAGAAGCATTGTGTTCAAAGCTGACAGAACAAGCCATTTTCAGAGAAAGCTTCAGAACAGCCTTTCACAGAACATTCAGCTGAGGTCAAAGAGATGCTTGGAAACTAAGGAGCATGGTGGAATAAGTATATGAATTCATTTTTAGCTTATTGGATCATAATAGACTCACCATAAGGATTCTTTCCCAAAGTAAAAAAAAAAGAAAAAGAAAAAGAAAATGGAAGAGGATTTCATAAAATAGAATAGGAATAAAATTTGATAAGAGTTGGATAGAACAGAACAGAGCAGAATGGAATGAAAGGAAGCAGAATGGAGGGGAGCAGACTAGAATGAAGTGACTAGAAAAGATGAAAAGGGAGAGAAACAAATCTTTAGTTGTATTGTTCATGGTTTGCTGAGCCTTAGTTTACGGATGAGAGGTAAGGGTTCATAGTGGCAACTACCAAGGACAGTACTTCACCCTACATACTGAATTTTTAAATAGAACAACTTAATAATCATTAAACTTCAATGTGTTAAAAATTGCATTTATTGTATAAAAATTGATTGATTTGCTGAGTTCGATATTGTGTATCCCCATAATGGAAACAAGTCATTACAGGTTGTGTACAGTTCTTAGAGGCATTTGTCACATCATTTGTGAAATGTGTACACTGAACAGTGACCTGGAGATAGCAGGTCAAATTTGTGGGAGCATCTGGACTCAACAGTGTCATTGGGTCAAGAATAGACAACAAAGGCAAATTATGTATCTACAGTATTAGAAAAACTGGACTAGTAAATGTCTTCTCATGCATTTATATTTTATTTTGTCTTACCATAAAGAAAAAATAGTTTTTTTTTAGCTGGGCAGTACATAAGAGGCTGAGCATTTGCCCAGCATGTGTGACAAAAAAAGGACTACAATGCAAGCTGAGGGAAATAAAGACTGAAGACTGGGAAAATAAAATAAAACAAAATACCAATAGGTATTTGATAACAAAATGTTACTAAAATCATTTTAATCTTATATTGTCTTTGCATTAGTTAATTTTGTTCTAATTTCTATATTTTACTGTCCTGAAATTATAAGAGTTGAAAAACATTTTTATTTCTACATGTCAGTATTAGAATTCACCTCCTCCTCCTCATAGACCTATGAGTTCTGTCTAGATCTCTATTGCCTTGCATTTCTCAGATAACATCATCATAGGTGATTCCACTCAGTGCAATTTTGTTTGGTTCTAAAAATATGAAAACTCAATATCGACTTTACAACAATGGCCATTTTGTAACCATGACCACAGAAGAGATGTGTAATTTTAAACTGGGGTGATCAAGTAACTATGGAGCTATACGGATATGTTCCCTTTGTGGTCATATTAAACCTTACAACTTAAAAAAAATCATTTGAGTCTTTAGTTTCAAAGTGTCTTCAGATTGACTCTGTGCTAACCATTAAGTATATTATTCAGATAAATCTTAAAACATGGTCCTTTTTAACTATCTTTCCATGTGTGTAAGAGGCATATTAGAATAGCACTCTCCAAAAACCAATTTTTACGCGTATTCTAGGAAGCGTGCTACATGAGAAGAAAAATACAAAAATGTCTCCCTAAAGTTTACTTCTCTTAAACATTACATTAAAAATAAAAGCAAAATAGTTTGCATAAAGCACTGTTACAAAAAGGTAAGGTGTAAATCGTTTTCTGAGTAGGAGGTTGGAAAGTTGGTGGTACAGGCATGTAGGAAAATTGGTATTTAATTTTAATGCGGCAAGTCTTCCTACCAGCCAATTTCTTTACCATTGCCCAGCTACCAAAAACAGTTATCCATTCCTAAGTACATAATAAGCCCTATTTGTCCTTCACTGTCCATGAGCTGTCACTCATCATGGTGACAAGAATATAAGAGCTATTGCATACTGCTCCAGAAATATGATCAAAGCTGTTAATGTGAACATTTTGGACATGGGTTTTTAAACTCAATAAACCATCAAAGACACTATGTTTAAAATCACTGAGTTCCAAGAAAAATACAGGTTTGCTTTTAATGTATAAGACTCTAAGTGAGACATGGGTTTGTCATTTTGTGACCACAAGCCATGTTAGCTAAAACATAATGCTAGACACTGCAGGAGGAAATTGTAGTTATAAACATTTAAAGAGATTTTGAGCTCTTTACTGATTTAGTTAATAATGTACCAGTTGTTACTCTTTTATTATGAAAATAATAAAAAGTAAACAATATGAAAAGCTATATTGTTTTTTACTTAGAAAATAAACTGTTATATATTTAACACATTACAATGTGCTTTAGTTTGCTCTCCTGCTATAGAATTGTGTGTAATTATACTGTGTTATTCATGTAAGAAGCCTAAAGTATAGTTATGTATCAAGATTCTTATAAAATTTACTGTATGAATCATATCTTTTATTTGTTTACATTTTATTTTCTGATGTCCTGACCAACGGCTTTGTGTGTAATTGTTCAGGTGACATCAATCCTGTTGGAGGGAAATGTGTGTACCACTATTCCCTTCATTTGCGCATTGGTATCCATTATGTATATCTGTATTACAAATTATGAAAACTCAAAAACAAACCGTATATATGGCATTTTAGTAGCTCTGGTTGTCCATGAGATATCTATGGTTGAAAGAAAGATTCTCTATTCTCTATGGGAATTTAATTGAATGGGAATTTAAATTAACCTATTTTATAAATACCTCATTGTTGGTATTCTATGTTGCTTAATGTGGGAAATATTTGAAGCAAGGTGAAAAATGAATCTTATGCATAGATAGGGTGGGTGCCCAAATCAGCCTTTTCATATGACTATATTCTCACTAATTGTATAACTAGGTTAAAGCATTTGAGAAAGGAAGATGGGGAATAAGATTGAGAAATACTAAAAGAGAATACTGTTAACACAAAA
Organism: Ellobius talpinus; assembly: GCA_001685095.1. Lineage (NCBI taxonomy): Eukaryota > Metazoa > Chordata > Mammalia > Rodentia > Cricetidae > Ellobius > Ellobius talpinus. The sequence goes on from LOJH01001716.1 coordinate 34,329, forward strand.
GATTTTCTATCTGTCAGTCAGGAATAACTGCTAAGATATTTAGGACAAGGACATTTGTTCTTTAGAATGCAATATCCCAGCCTTACATATTCTACTAAACAAGTTCTCTACTAAATCAGAGAAGGATGCTGATTGTGTCATTATGCTACAAATAATAAATTATAAGTCTATAGAGACCATATGACACAGTAAACCAACACAAAAGTATCTGAGACATTTTTCCTTTATTAACCATTAAATATACTAAATTGGTAAGGTATCTTTAGGTGTTTTTTTGTAAACTAAGGATGAAGCCATGTTATTTTAATAACTAAAAACATTATATACTTTAAAATCTAGCTTTAAAAGCATGATTTTATCAATTCATATTTAGTTTAAAGTTTTCATAAGACTTATGGTGTTAACATGATAATAGAGAATGCATCTACTAGATACTGAAATGACTGATGACAGTCTGCCTAATACTTTATTTTGTTATAGTCAACTTTATATACATTTGAAAGTATAAGTCATTTTTATGAATATAAATTTTAAATATATAATCCTTGAAACTAAGATTTAGGATAATTATTATATATTTTTATTACATTGCTAAAAGTTTGTGTGTAGATATGTGTGTATGCTATATGTATTATATAATAAATAATATATGTATGTGTCTGCATATGCATGCATATGTGTGTGTTAAATAAACTAGTATACAGCAAAAAATTTTTAGTGTTTTATGAGAGTCTAATAAGTGTGATTTTTAAAGACAGCAAATATTTTACTAAATGAGAGAATGATTAATGAAACAACTAGAATAAAAGCTGAAAGTTTATCTGTGAAGGTAAAAAGTTATAGAAGATATATTGTTTCAATAAGAATAGAAACAATATTAGAATTTTAACATGTCAAAAATAATTAATTATAAATTCAGTCAATATTAAAATATTTGTTAAATGTAAGTATGCAGTCAGTTGTTTTCTTTCCTTATTAGGTGTTTTATGATTTTCAAAATTTCAGTGTGGTATATCTCAATAATATATAAGTAGGAATTCTGTTATAGACTCGGTGGTTGGTTTAGAGATCAGTGTTGATGATTTAAAATGAAGATAACACACATATTGATATTTTAGTATTAACTGTAAATTCAACAGACTCAGTAGTCAGATGGGAAAGAAGTTTCAATAAAGACTTCTCAGACTACATTGACCTATGGGCATGCCTGTAGGGAAATGTATTGACTGCATTAATAGATATGGGAAGACCCACCCTAATTGTAGACATCAGAAAAATTGCCTGGTCTGTCATAACGGACAGGCTAAAACACAGATAATAGCTACACAGGCATCCTTTATGTTTAGACATAGTGTGACCAGCTGCTTTATTCTCTACTAACTCAACTTCCAGCCATGATGGCTGTGACCTCTAATGTGAGCGAAAAATAAACAATATATCTTTTAATGCTTTGTTCACAGAAATATTATCACATGGCAACAATAACAGAAACTAAGATATACACCTAACAGTTTCTTTGTTTTTCCATGTTAGGGTCCAAACTGGGCTCTGCAAAGGTTAGGCATGCGCCCTGCCACTGAGCTACATTACTGCTGAATAGTGTCCCATTCTCTTTTCTATAATTTAATGGAGATAAAGTATTTGCTCTTTATAAAAATATAAAAAATACAATGTATACTGACTTCAGTAATGTTGGTGATTCATTGCAGCTCTCTGTATGATATAATTTTAACTTATAAGTAAAAGCAAAATACTATATTTTAAATTCAAAATGAAAATTATACTTCCTATTGATTTAGAAAGGCAATTAACTAGACCAGTAGACCGTTTCATTTCCTCTGGGGTTGCATCTCAAAGCTGCTTTCATGCTAGGAAAAACTGGTATTATACAAACTCATTTGAATTGGGAGCTTGTGTTAGAAATTAACCTGAACCTAGACATTCTTCTGCTCTTCTTAATTAGTAATGATAAGCAAAGGTATTCTGGGAACTTAGACATAGTCTTACACTCTTTACAAAGACTAATAAATACAGTTTATTGTTTAATAAATTATCAGACATTAATTAATAGAATAGTTAAGATCTTTCTGCTAAAGCTTTTGTTTTGTATTGCTTTTTAGATGTTCAGTAGGTGATTTTTAATTCTTTGCAAAATAAGCTAGAGCAGGATGATTTCATATTCACTCATTAAATAACAAATAATAAATATAGTCTTTCACTCTCTTAAACATAAAGTCAATAGAATATGACATACTACCTGACCGTATATTTTCAAATTGAAAAATACATTCTTTCAATGGGAGTTACCTTATCTTTTTAATCAGTACAGGTAACACTTCAACATAACATCTCATTTTGATAGAAAAAGAGAGATAAATAAGTATTTTGAACTATTTGTTAATTTTGTATAAATACCACATGTCTTTTACTAGTTAATGTTTCTGCATCTGGAAAATAAACTCAAGTCCAGTTCAAGAGTTCAAGAGAAGTTCTATTAGACTTTACCATGAGTGATGCCTACACAATTTCTCAGGACAGTGTGGTGTTAGGAGCCTTCCTTCAGTATATATACATTGCTGCAGAGTGAATACATGGGAAGACACACAAAAATGTTTTTTTCATGTAGAGTAGCTTCGCTTTGCTCTATGTGCTGACTGAAAACTGTTCTAGGCTTTAACTAACTCTGGGAAAAAATTTGCATTAACTTTTGTTGGTTACTAAACAAATGTTATTGATCTAAAGACACTAAAAATGTCTTATTGTGTTTCCTAGGATCATGAAAAAGTGGAAGCTAAAGAATCCTGAACTTCACAATCTAAATTTGAGTTTTGAGGAAGAATAAAGAACTGTGGGAAAAAAAAGCCCTACTACACAGGTTCACTTGCTGTACAGCTGCTTGGTACAAACAAATGCAAAGTATTGTGGTCTTAAGTAGTCAAATTTTAACAATAAACAGTTAGGTAACATAATAAATTAAAAAGATATTTATGTATAAATTTATCAAAAATATAAATATGTAAAGATTTATGCTGTATATATAACTTATTTTATTCTTTTTATAAAAGAAAAATGTATTGTCCTACTTCTAGGAAAGTAAATGATTTTATCAGAGAATTTAAAGAAAGGTCAAAGAGGTTTTCAAAAATTCTTTGTGACAAAATTTTAAAAAATTCATATTTAATTTTGACTATCGGGCACATAAATGCACATAGTCATAGATTATGAGAATTTCTATCTAACAGAAATCTACATCTAAATTATACCACAAAATATAAAAATTCAAAAACATAATGGACTTCAGTTTCATTATGGTAGCAGTAGAATTCAGAATCTTGAGGCACAATTATAATCTTAGTTAAAAGCAGAAGAAAGCTGTTTCAATAATTAGGACTGCTTTCAGAATTTGACTGTAAAGACAAATGTCTACCTACCACACTTGCAGCTTACTGACACAACCAGCATGCTTTCTGCAACAAATGGCAGCATAGTCCGTGGACTAAGTGTATATGATTCTTAGAAGTTTGTAAATCTACGGCACCCCAAGAGAAAGCAAGGAAAGTAGATTGTGACTTTTGACAATTATTAGTTAGAAAAAGAGGTAACAATTGCCAAAAAAATCACAAAAGTGAGCATGTTACCTGGCTATGACAAAGAGCACACAACTGACACCCAAGTAAGCCAGCAGAATATACATCCAGATATCAGGGGAGAGAGGATTCAGGAAGGAGAAGACGCCCGGGTTTGTACCATTGGGCTTGCGGTACAAAATACTTATTCCAAGTGTCATAAACGGCTTGGAAAAGTCGATGACCTTCTCTCGAACATAGGTAATAGCCAGTGGAGCAACTGCAAGGTCAGCTTTCTGTGGAGAGAAACAGAAAAACAGGAAAATAATGAAGAAAATTGAATCTAAGTCACAAGTAAGATATCTGTAACTGAAGATTGTACACATAATAATTTTTGTAATGATTATGTTAAGAACAACAGTGCTCTTTACTCTAAAGAGATGATTTACTATTTAGTAAGTTACCAGTTCCTATGTGCTTCCAGTTACTACATCAGCCTTAACCATAACTAATTAGGAAATAAGAGATAAAATTATGGAATAAAAATAAAACAAACTATTATAATACAGTAAATAAAATTATTCATAATGAAACTTTTAATAATTGCTTTTACTGTTAGTCTTAAATTTTCATTTTATCTTTACTTGCCTGCATATATTGATAGAATTACAAGTGTAGTGATAACCATCTCAAACTATTTACCTTGCAATCAAAAATAATTTTCTGGACAAAGGGGATGGCTTTGCAGGTACAAACTCTTGCTACCATATCTGACAAGCTAAGGTGCATCCCTAAACCCCACATGGTAGAAAGAGAGAATAGACAACCACAAATTGTCTTCTGATTTCCATATGTATAGTACCAACACTCATAAACAAACAAATCATACATTTGCATACACACACATACAAGAATTTAAAAAGTTTAGTTTTCAAAAATATAGGATAGTTAAGCTAAAACATTTGGCCTTTAAATACTTAAGACATTCTTTAAATCGCACAAAACTGAGAATTGTGTACTACCCCCAAACTTTTATTTCTATTCCTCTAAGTTGTTTTATATTATTTAATGAAAATCCTCACACCATTGCATAAATCACATTAAAAATGAGTTTGTCTTTTTTCACATTTTATTTTAAATGAAAATTGATTATTTTTATACATTATATTCTGCTTATAGTTTCCTCTCTCTCTACTTCTCCCAGTTCCTCCACATCTCTCCTCCTCTCCAGATCCAATCCCTTTCTACTTCTCATTAGAGAAGAATAGGCTTTTAAGAGATAACAACCAGACACAAAAACATAAGATTTTCAATTTCATGAGGATCCTAATTTCTGTGGTATCTTAAGTATCTTAAATCACCAATGCTTTAAACTCATTTTACAGATATCTATCCAGGGTGGTTTGATGCTCTAAAAATTGTATGAGGTCATTATAATATTCTAATATATTGTGGAAGTATAATATTCTAATGCATTGAAGAGTCATTGTAATATTTTAATGTGATAAAGGTATGCACGCTAAGAAGCTATATTGTTGCACCCATTTTATTTTGAAAAACACAAAGAGCTTTCTGAGGCAAAAATGTTCAATTTACAGTGCACAAGAAAAAAACTAAATAATAAATACAATTAATTTCTCCAGAGTACTGTTTGTTGACAGTATTATTTTGTAAGCTTTTATATGTTGAAGGACATAGGACTAGGGAATATTCACTTGTTTTGGAAGTAGTTTCTCCAAAAACTGAGGAAGCAAAGTGTCCTTCAGAATCTCATGTGTTTATAATCATACTTCATTTTCACAAATCAGGGAAATACCAGCTTTAGGATAGTTATTGATGTATTCTTTATTTTTCTGTAGCTCAGGTATTATATTGGGAACTTCATTTGAACTATAACATTTAATCTTCATATAAATTCTCTATTATTTCTTCTTCTGAAAAAGGAAAATGATTGTAGAATGTAGAATAATGCAGAAAGTTTATTCATTCTTATGTGGTGAACTCAGCAATAGAACTGGCTACACATAGAATCAATTGGAAACTACTCTTAGGACCTAACAATTCAACATGTCTAAGAAACCAGCAAAGAAATCATGGAAGAGTAAGTTGACATTCACTCATTCACTCACTCACTCACTCATTCATTCACTCACACACACACACACATAAACACACACTTATTCATGCATCCATTCAAAAAGTTCACAGAAGTGGGAGATCACAGTCTGTGGAAATTAAGAGGTTGAGTAAATGAAATACTTATGTGGGAAGGAAAAATAATGGACAAGATTAAAGTCTGAAAGAACAAAATAGCAACACTGTCAAAGAAAGAGAATATTTAGTCCATTTACACTTGGCAAATTAAGGAAAATACCCTATCATCTATCATATCTTTGTGAGTCTTAAATTTTATACTTAATTTATCTTTTATCATAACTAAGTAAAACTTTAACTATCTATCATTAATTCTACCAAAGACACCAGAAGGATGTAATATTACCTGTTAACAAGAAGTGTATTGTAAGCAACTTCCAATACTCTAGAATTAACAGAGACATCTCGCTGCCTCGATATTCACCCAAATTCCTTTTGTAACATTGGGGTATCTATTGTCAGGCTCATAGTAACTGGCAGACTTTTCCATGAAGCAGGAAATTTGAAGGTCTGTTTTGCCTTATAATGGCAAAGTTCATCAGTTGCTTTCTTCTGGGTGCTGCAGAATGTCTGGCGGTTTCATCTGTAAAGCAAGAACTCCAAAGGACCACCCATTCTTCTGGAAAGTTTAGGAGTCACTTTACTGTGGGTCCTCCTGCATGTCTAGTTCAAACAGCGTTTCATCAAGCAGTGATGGCAATAGCAGTTTTTTTCCCAAACCACTAGTCTTGCCACATTGAAGGCAAATTCCATAATAATTTTTTCAGTGCTTATCAACCTCTCTGAAGTAATATGGAGCTGCCAGAAGATGTATCTCCCTGTTGAGAAAAGTCTAATTTCTTAAAACATTTTAAATGTCAAGTTCTATAGGTCTTTGAAGTGTGGAAGATTATCAATATAACTGAAATACATCTCTGTATATCTAGAAAACCTAACTAACATGAATAAAAATTTTATTATGATAGAAAACTGATGTTGAATTCCCCTCTGTATGCTGTGAATTAGTTTTATTACCATCACATAATAAAGAAGCTGTTTGTGCCAATGGTTTAGCAAAATGTAGCCAGACTGGAAAAGATTTATAGAGAGAGTTGGTGGAGTCAAGAAAACACCATGTAGCACCAAAAGAGAAGAAAGCACCTGAACCTTAGAAACCTTACTGGTAAACACAGCATTGTGGCAATACACAGATTGATAGAAAGGGTTAATTTAAGATAAGCGAGCTAGCTAGAAAGATGCCTAAGATACTGGTTGAAGAATGTTGTATTTAGAATAGTTTCTGTGTAATTATTCAGGTCTCGGCAATCCTGAAAAAAATGAGTTGTTTCTGACTGCAAAGTGGCACCCAATATGACTTCTAGACCAACAAAAATGGGAACCAAGGGCAACTTCTTGGTAGCGATGTTTTCATTTTTCAGACATCTTATGTTTGCTGGCAGCGAGCAGAGGCACAGCTTCTCTAAGAGAAGGCTTCCTGCCTCAGTGGCAGCAGTAAAACCTGGGCAGCTCCTTTAAGAAGGTGTCCTGTTTCATGCTATTTTCATGAACAGCACTGGACTTTTCAGGAGGCCAAGCACCTGAATGGAGTTTTTTGGCAGCATGCTGCAACTTACTTGGTGGCAACATGGGCCAACTGCTTCCCAGAGTTGAGGTGGTGAGGATGGCTCCCACCTGGCAGTCCCAGAGCTGGGGGTAAAAGTACTTCCATAATTTTGAAGGGCTGAGAGAGATGGAGCCAGAATCCAGGGCCACTGCGACCAAGCTGCTTACCATTTTAAAAGCAGTCCTGGTCAGAAAATGATTACAGATACACAATAAAGACAGATTCAGGCAGAAATAAACCTCTGAATGACACACAGTATATTTAAAAATGTACATAGGCTTGGGAGAGAGAGGAAAAAGAGCAGAGACAGTTATAAAAAATAAAGTTTTGAAGAGACAGTAAAAGTAATATAAAAGAGTACAGACAGATAATATAAAAGAGTACAGACAGACATAGGTTAGAAGAATAGAAGTAAAATAAGCCTTGTAAAGATGGAAAATCCATAGTAAATTTATATTATACTTATTATTGTGTTTTCTTTGAATATTTTGACTGTGATAAGTACACTGAGTACATTGTACAGGCTGCTAAACTAAGCCAACATATATTTTAAAGGTATTTTGACTTCAAAATTTGGATCTAAGCATATGTTGCTTTGGAAAAGAGGTTCTTGTTTCCATAGAGGATTGAAAGGTGTAGATTCCTCACCAGCTAATATGGTTTGATCAAACAAGACCTCCTGAAACAATGCCCCAGATGTTCCAACATTCATGACAGCTTCAGGACTGCTGGCAGAGATGGATCTACCACACAGGATTCCCATGGAAGACCTGATTAACAGCACCCCAAATAAGCAGGAAGTAGTCTGTTGGAGAAGGGAGCCACTTATTTGGTTCCCAGCCACCCACCTAGCTTAGATCTGAAATAATCACAAAAAACTATATTATTTAAAACACTGCTTAGTCTATTAGCTCTAATTTTTTATAAGGCTAGCTATTACATTTTAATTTAACCCATCTCCATTAATCTGTGTATCACCACATGACAATGGCTTACTGGCAAAGTTTCAGCATCTCTGACTCTGGAAGTAGCTCCATGGCATCTCTCTGAATCTGTCTTTCTTTCTCCCAGCATTCAGCCTAGTTTCCCCTGCCTACCTAAGTTCTGCCTTGCTACAGGTCCAAAGCTGTTTCTTTATTCATTAATGGTAATCACAGCACATAGAGGGTACTCCCATATCAGTAGTCTAGAGAACAATGCCCAAATTCCCTAAATGAGTGTTTATATATGTTTATTTACATTTAAAGGGGATATGCTCTAGATATGGATACTTTACATTGGTATAGATTTTTGTTTATTGATATAAATATAAGGTCAATTTTGTTTTATGTATATTTCTTCTCTTGATTGGGGTATTTTATTTGTGCAGCTCATGTAAAAATGTAATGTAAAATCAAAATGTATAGATTAATTGAAAGTCATATATAATAGTCAAGCTCATAGTCATTTTTGTTAGGTTTTCTAGATGTGCAGAGATATATTTCAGATGGACAGATATTCCTCAAATCTTTCAAAAACTGACAGAATATGGCAACTAAAATGTTTTACAAACTTCAAGAACTTTTCATAACAATGAGACTCATCTGTTCCTAGCAGCACAAATCTACTTCAAGAGGATGATGGGTATCAAATAAGCTCCTTATGGTGTTTGTTAGCCAGTTGGGCAAGATATTGTTCTTGCCTGGACTGCTTAATGGTATGCTGCATAAAAAGGACATGCAGGACCCACAGAAAAAAAATGACTGGTGAAGTTGCCTAAAGAAGGTGAGATATCCCTTCAGGGTTCTGCTCCATAAAATAGTCTGCCTAACATTCTGCAGGACACAGAAAAACTGCCAATATAGGAGTAAAATTTCCTGCTTCATAAAAAAGTCTGCCAGATATTATGGACCTGTAGGCTGAATATGGATGTCCCGATGTTACAAAAGAACTTTGGGTAACTGCCCAGGCAGTGAGATGTCTCTGTCAATTACAGAGTTTTGGAAGTTACTTACAATGTACTTTCTATCTACTTAGGTAATATTATATCCTTCTGGTGTCTTGATGGGTTTGAAGAATAGATTATTATAATTTTCCTTAGATATGATAAAAGATAACAGGTATAAATATTGTAGCTATAATTCTTGCTTGATAGCTATTTTATTATTTGTAATTTTACTATGTTAAAGCTAAAACTTTCCATTTTATTTAGACAGAAAAAGGGAGGTAATGTGTGGTTCCCTTATGTATGCTGTAAATATGTTTTATTACTAACAATTAATTATGAAATAGTTTGGGCCAATGGCTTGGCAGAATATAGCCAGACTGAAAAGATATAGAGAGTTGGTTGGAGTCAAGGATATGTCAAAGGAGAACACACTGTACCTTAGGAACCTTACTGGTAGGCCACAGCCTCATGCCAATACAAGATTTGATTGAAATGGTTTAATTTAAGATATGAGCTAGCTAGAAAGACAACTAAGCTATTGGTTGAGCAGCGTATTTATCAATAAAGTTTTTGTGTGATTATTCAGGTCTGAGCAGTTGGGAAACAAGCAGTCTTTGACTACAGAAGATTATTAAGGTGTATTTCATAATTGTACATATGTTTTTGAAATAGTTGTATAAACACAATACCTTAAACAAGAGCAGAAAAACATATACGCAGTGTAACAAAATCAACCTCAAATTTGTATCAATAGACCAAGATCCATAACAATGTAAAGTATTCATCTCTATATCATATCCCTCTATAAATGAAAACAAACATTTATAAGCAATCATTTTGGTACTTTGTGTGTAGTTTTATCCAGACTGCTTTCTGATGTTTGTTGGGCAAAGTATTTAGGTTTCATAGAGACCTTTCATGGGGTCTTGTTCCATCAAACCATGTTAGCCGGGAAGAAATCCACAAGTTCTGTGGAAACAAAGGCAGACCCTCTTTTCTAAAGTAACATATCCTTAGACACAAATTTTGAAGTCAAAATACTTTTATGTTGATTTAATTTAGCAGACCCCAGAATCAAATTTTTCTCTGAAGTCAAAAAATCCAAAGAAAACACAATAATATACATAATCCAGACTCTCTATGTGTATTCCATCTTTATGTGGTTTATTTATTTTTACTCTATTACTTTTTAATATTTATTTTATTATCTTAGTCCTCTACTCTATGATTGTCTGTACTTGTTTTTCTAACTGTCAATACTCTTTTTACCCTCTCTCCCAAGTCTACACACAATTTTTAACACACTGTGACCTGTTCAGTGGTTTGCTTTTGTCTGAGTTTGTCTTTATTGTATATCTGTGATCATTTTATGACTAGTTTCTTAAAATGCTAAGTGGTGTGTGGCTAGAACTATGGCTGCGTTGCCTTTTGGCCACATCCTAGTCCAACATGGTGGAGGCATGTTAACCACCAACTCTGCAAAAAACAATCTCAAGGCCACAGCTCCAGGGATGCAGCAGGTCTGTCACCATTAAGCAAATAGTATCACTCTGCTTGCAAACCCCATTTAAGTGCAGGACCTCCTGAAAGGACCAGAGTGTTGTACTACCAGCATGAACCAGGAAGCTGACAAAGAAATTACAAATTTTTAGCTGAAAATGCTGAGTCACAAAGACTTCTTTAAAAAGAATCATGACTCTGCTTGCCTTTAGCAAACAGAGGCCACCCAAGAAAATGCTGCTACCAAGAAGCAATTCTTAACTCTGTTTATTTTTGTGTTTAGAATTCCTTCCCAAGCTCTCTCATGTTTTATGGATGTAGTCAGCCCACATTAGTATCATACATAAACAGAAACTGCTTGTTCATTTTCCGGCTGCTAAAAACCCTACTAATCATCCAGAAACTATATTAATTAAAACACTGTTTGGCCAATGGCTCAAGCATAATCCTGATTATATGGTGAATTAATCATTTTCTATAAATCTATATTACTGTGAGGCTGCAATTCCATTCAGCATCTGTCTCCTTTGGCAGATAGATAGCATCTCCCTGACTCTGCCTACTCTCTATATCTCTGTTTAGATTTCCTGCTTGGCTTTACTCTGCTAAGCCATTGGCCAAAACAGCTTTATTCATGAACCAATAAAAGCAACACATATACAGAATGATTCCCCACATCAGGTATTGAATGTCCAATATTTCATAAATTAATTATAATTTCTTAATTAAATTAAAAATTCATATTATAATCTATAGTGAAGTGGAAAGCGTTTCTGTTTTCTCAACAATGAATTACTTTGATAGATCTATTAATCACAATTCAGTGATAGACATGGAAGAGTCTAACGCATATTCAAATGTAATCCTTTCAATGCTCATTTAAGGATCCTTGAAGCCAAACACCAGAAGAACTATAACATCACAATCAATTACATAAAGAAGAACTCAATGGAGTGCTTAGGGGAAGGTTTATGAGACACTTTATACTAATTCTGAGCAAGAAATATTGCAGATGACAAATATTGATTCTAAACTGACTTGTGACTCAAACTCTCTACAGATATTTCTTCCCATGTTTGATTGCCCCAGAAATGGATCTATTCAATCTGAATTTCTGTAGCTCTCCAAGGGGTTCCTTGTCTCAGTGGAGAATACTAAAATTTCTTATCATGTGTATATTTAATGTCTTTCATCAACAAATATATTAGAAATTTATCTGACGATTTTTATGTGTTTACCCATCTCACCCTTTGTGTGTATGTGTGTGTGCTTGAGTACACACATGTGTGTGTTGTCTTTCACTTGGTAATGGATCAATTCTTTTAAACATTATGTTTCTGTTTTTTTTGTTTTTTTATTGATTTTTATTGAGGTCTACATTTTTCTCTGCTCCCTTCCCTGCCTCTCCCCTCCCAATTTCAACCCTCCCTCAAGTTCCCCATGCTCCCAATTTATGCAAGAGATCTTGTCTTTTTCTACTTCCCTTATAGATTAGATCTATTTAAGTCTCTCTTACTGTCTCGGTATTGTCTAAGTTCTCTGGGATTGTGATTTGTGGGCTGGTTTTCTTTATTTTCTGTTTAAAAACTATCTATGAGTGAGGACATGTGATAACTGTCTTTTTTTGTCTGGGTTACCTCACTCAAAAAAGTTTTCTAGCTCCATCCATTTTCCTGCAAAATTCAAGATGTTGTTACTTTTTTC
>LOJH01001717.1:0-27814 GCA_001685095.1 Ellobius talpinus
GTGTGTGTGTGTGTGTGTGTGTGTGTGTGTGTGTGTGTGTGTGTAGGGGAGGGGTGACTCAGACCAGCAGAGATCTATAGCTGCATGGCTGGAATAGCCCAGCAAGATCTGGCACAGTGATCTCAGTAGAGGGAATACCATGGGCAGAGGTGTAATCTTCTAGCATGAACCCAATTCCCTTCTACCAGGGGCTAGGCCAGGGAAGCCTTTGCATGTTTGAGCTCCACAGGGCATTTCAAGCCCTTGGCATTCCCTATACAGACTATGATACACCTTCAACAGATATGGGGTTTGGTTGGTCAGAGGTGAGACTTCTCTTATTGTCCTGATGTACCCCATTTTTCCAAAGGACACCAAAGTTCTGTGGAATTCACTCCTGTCCCCTCTAACCTCTCTGGGAATGCTTTCAAATGCTGCTTCTGTCCCTTGGGGGAAAGATAATGAATGGAGGGCAGAGCTTCAAGGCTTCTTGTTCATGATCCTACCCTGCTGTCCCATAAAGACCCTTAGCAAACTCCTAACCCAAGGTGGCCTGCAGATTTAGGCTGCTACAGCAAGGCGGCCTACAGGTACTCCAGTCTGTGCTGCAAGTTCCAGGAAACTCTGGAGCCATGTCTCAGGCAGAGGCACAGAATGAGTTCCGGCTGCCAATGCCAAGTTGTCCTTCCCACCCAGCTGTCAAGGGAACAAAGGGCTGATTGAGGGCCCCTGATTCCTGCTACCAGGCTAGAGACTGTTATTTACCTTCTTCAAGGTGAGATGGACTTGCAGTAAGGGTGCCCAGTGGGGACAATGCCACAACTGGGTCTTGGCCCAATGGCAAGATTGTGCCCATTAGTTAATAATCCTCTGAAAGGTCATGTCGGGTGCAGTGCCTGCACCCAGGGTACCAGGCTGCCTGATTTTTTTCTTGACTGTTTTTGTGGCTATGGAAGTGATTTCCACTCTGATTGATGTGTCTAGCATCAGGACCAAATGGGCAGAGGTGGTTTTCGCTGGATGCTCAGAGCCTCTAAGGACTGGAGTCTAGCTAAGACTTCCTTCTCTGAGTGTTGTCAGTGTGTTCTTCCCCGACACTGAAGCCTGGTCCAGTAGACTGAGCTTGAGCTAGTCAAGTGCTCTTCAGAAGCAGGCCTGTCAATCAGCACATCCCTTTCATCTCTTAACATCTAGCTTGCATCTCCTGATCTTGTTCAGTGCTGAAGCATTCTGGAAATGGGTTATTCACTGTACTCCATGCTTTCAAAGCAAAACAGAACCAGAGAGGTCAAGTGAATTGCTCCACATTGCATAGCCAGTGATAGACAGGGCTGGGATTTCATTACTTTCAAACTTTACTGGTGTTATATTGACATATCATAAATGACCTGTGTTTAACATGAACAATTTGGTAAGTTTTTACCATCTATGTACAGCAAGGCCTTCTAACCTCAGTATTGTTGACACTGGGGGCAGGGTAACTCTGCCATGGAAACCGCCTTGCAAATTATAGAATGTTTATCAGTTCCTGGCCCCTCTAAGATGTAACCACAAAGGTGTCTCCAGACATTGGCAGGTGGTTTCTGAGGGGCAAAGCCATGCCCTGTTGGGAATCACTGGTTGTCTCAGGTCATTCTGTTGCTATAATGAAACACTGGATGCCACATGCTTTATAAAGAAAAGATGGGGGCTAAAGAGATAGCTCAGTGGTTAAGAGCACTGGCTGCTTTTGCGGAGTATCTGGATTTAGGTCCTAGCACTCTCGTGGCAGCTCCTGACCACCTGTAATGCCAGCTCCAGGGGATCTGATGCTTTCTTCTAGCTTCCCTGGACATGGCATGCATGTGGTGCTCACAGACAAAACACTCATACACATAAAATAAAAACACATTTCTTTTCAAGACAGGGTTTCTCTGTGTAGCCCTGGCTGTTCTGGAATTCCCTCTGTAGACCAGGTTGGTCTCAAACTCAGAGATCTGCTTCCTCTGCCTCCCCGGTACTGGATGTGCACTACCACTGCCCAGCTAATAATTTTATTTTATTTTTTTAAAGAAAAAGAGATTTATTTTGCTCATAAGTTTTTTCTTTTGTTTGTATTCTTTTTTTTGTACTTTTGTAAGTCATTTATTTAATTCTTGTGAAAATAGCAGCAACATAATTATTTGGTTTTTTATGTAAATTTTTTAATTTAATTTTATTTTTTTTAATTTCAGACACTTTTTTTATTGTTATTAAAAAATTTTCCACCTCCTCCCCTCCTCCCATGTTTGTATTCTTTTTAAGATAGGCTCGTACTTTGTAACCCAAACTGGCCTTGAACTCTGAGCAATCTTCCTTCTTTAATTGCGAAGATTATAGGTTTGAGTGGCTCACAGTTTTAAAGGCTCTAGATCCAGGATCAGATGCCCAATCCATTTGGTTTTCTATAAGCCCCCCTTGGCTGTATCAAATATAACAGATAAATGGGTTTATGAAGATGATTCAATCAGCAAAACAATCATGCTGCATGGATGTGCTCCAGCATCCGTATGAAAAGCCAAGAATGTTGGCATGCATGTGTGGTCCTAGTTCTGGGAGGCATAGGTAGGTAAGTCTCCAGGGATTACTGGCCTAACTGGTGAGCTTCAAACCAATGAGAAACTCTCAGAGGAGAAAGCTGGCCTTTCTTATGACACTTAAGGCTTTCATCTGGTATGCACATGTACATGCACAGATATGTATGCACACACATGCACAGACTAAAAATCTAACAGAAACAGAAATGGAGAGGGGCAAAATGGACAGGTGAGTGTGGAGGCATCGATCTGTAAGTACTTGATGCCCTGAAAACTGACTCCCTCTGCCGGACCAGCATTCACCCCTTCTGAGGGAAACCACCTTGGCCTTCCAGGGGCCCTGTTGAACAGGACTGTTCTCTGAGCCAAACTGTCGCCATCTTCATCAGATCAGCAGTGCCATTTTGCAGCAGTTCGTCACAGCTGGGTTTGTGGACTATTGACATTCCAAGGGGTGGAGAGAGTCATGGATGTTCCAGTCCCTTCTTCTAAAACAGATGGAAAGAAGGCTTCTCTAATTACACATGGCCTCAGGGAGGGCTAGAGCATGTAGGTGGAGAGCTCCATCTACAAAGCCACGGGGAGTCATCTTCCATCCTGGGTGTAGGTGTGACTGCTTTAAGGCCAGCCCTGCTCCTGTGCATATCCCCTCACCTGTGCACTGGAAGCAAACTTAATAAACTCATTGCTTCCTCAGAGTGAACTTTGGTGGACTCCTGGGACCTAAGGAGGAGGGCGGACACCGCTTGCTTTTCCCCTGGGGAAGGGATTTTAGGAACAGGATTTTATTTTCTCCAAGTTCTGCCACTGGGGACTAAGCTTGCTGCACATGGACCCCTGTGGGCCAACAACACCCAGACTAGAGCACTAGCGGGTGCCTGTGACACAGCCATCATACTGCAGCCCACCCCCTGTCCTCACAATCCTCGCTGGCTCTGCCTTCCCTGTAGCACAGTCTCCATACTACTGCCACTTTGTTCTGTCTCCATAGATTCTGCCTGTGACTTTTCAACCCTTTCTGTCCACAGAGCCACAGGTGTCAATAGGAAGTGTGGAACGGCAGGCTGTGGGATGGTAAAGGTACCAGGGATGGTAAAGGTACCTGGGCTGCCGAATGTTAGGTCTGTTTCTCACATCACTGAGCTACTATGATGATCTGGTAGACAACCTCTGCTTTTGTCTTCAACACTTGATGACCTCCTGGGTTGTTCTTAGTTTGCGGTAATAACAAGAAAAGCTGTTCTAAGTATCCTTGCTTTCTGTCTTTCTGTTCTCTTGATTGGCCTTAGTGTGTAAGGGCTGCCCTGTGCCATAGGTCTGTGGTTACTTGTTCAAGAGACTGCCATGCTTGGAGCGAGGCCTGTTGATGCAGGCTGTCTCCCTAGCTATCTGGAGACTGAGGCAGGAGGATCACAGACTCAAGGCTTCTCTAGACTAGAGAGTGAGTTCAAAATCAGACTTGGTAACATAGTGAGACTCTGTCACTTGTTCCTAGACTTTTGTATGCCACAAGCTCTGTCTTCAGTGTCAGAACTTTGTGTGCTCTCTCTCTCTCTCTTTCTCTCGTGCAAATGCACGAGTGCTCAATTGTGTATGTGCATATATACATATGTGTATGAGTGAATGCGGAGGCAGAGATCAAGCTCAGATGTCGCTCCTAGGTAGCTATTCACCTTATTTTTTTGAGACAGTGTCTCTCACTGGCCTGTGGCTCACTGATTGGCCTATGAGTCACTAGACTGACTGGTCAATGGGCCTCAGGCATCTTCCTGTCTCTGCCTTTTGCGTTCGTATGTGGATGCTGAGGACTGAGTTCATGTCTTTGTACTTGCTCAGCAAACACTTTTGATGTGGGATTCCCCTCTGTATACTGTAAATATATTTTATTATCATTGGTTAATAAAGAAGCTGCTTTGGCCTATGACATGGCAGAATACAGCTAGGCGGGAAAACTAAACTGAATGCAGGGAGAAAGAAGGTGGAGTCAGGCAGATGTCATGTAGTCACCCAAGAAGTAAGATGTGAGGTAATAAACCACAAGCCTCAAGGTAAAATATAAAATGATAGAAATGGGTTAATTTAAGATGTAAGAGCTAGCTAGGGATATGCCTGAGCTATTGGGCAAAGGGTATTGTAATGAATACAGGTGTGTGTGATTACTCAGGTCTGGGTGGCTGGGAAATGAAAGCAGTCTCTCCTTCACACCCTTTCCCGACTGAACCATCTTGATGGTGACTTTACTCCAACCCACCCCTGTCTGTGCCTTAATAACCCTTGGATTCCAGCAAGGATCCACAGTGAACTCTCTGGAAACTTACCATGACAACTCATGTGTTCTTTGTTCATGCAGCCTCCTGCTATGCCTGCCAACTGCACTCCAGCGGAAAACTAATCCATAGGACGGTTCTGTGAGTGCAGGGGAGGGGAAGGGGTCTCTGCTGCATTTTTTCTGTAAGACCTTTGATAAAGTGGTCTCTTTGTCTTCCTATATTCCATATATTTCTTTCCCAAAGACAAATCTAAACCTTTCAAGTAGGTAAATCAGAGGGCAAAGACTTTGTCTTTTCTTATTTGTAGAAATGTAAGGATTAGATTTTAATCAGTCACTTTAATGAGAAACCAAACAGTTTCAGGTAATAAGGTGGGAATTAATCCTTGCAGGACATCCATTTAAGCTCCCAATTCTTTTTACTCAGAGGTTGATTAAACTTTAGTTTTTTTTGTTTTTTTGGGGTTTTTTTTTTTGCCTGTTGGCATCTTGGGGATCACTGGAAAATACCAGAAAGACTTCCAGAGTGTCAGCAAGACCTGTAGGATCTGATTGGTGACAGGAGTCATAGAGAGAGACACTATATTAGTGATCTGCTTTATAATGTTTGAATTTTTTGTAAATATTTACTTAAATTTTTAAATTACTATTTTCAAAGTTTGTGTGTACATGTGTCTGCATGTACATCTCTATGCACCACCTATGTATGTGGTGTCTGCAGAGGCCAGAAAAGGGCACTGGAGCCCTGGAACTGGAGGCCAGGCAGCATGAGCTGTCATGTGGGAGCTGGGAACTGACCTGGGGTCTTCTGCAAGAGCAGCAAGAAATCTCAAAGGTCTGAGGAACACCACTTAAATATTTTCAATCTCCCATGTAATAATAATATCTTAAAAAAAAGAATGAAAACCACGATTTGTGAAGAATCTGCTCTAATTCTCAACAAGGCTGCTGTTGTTCCTGTTGATACGAATACTCTCTCCTACTTCTTAATACTAAGAGGCAAGTATTTTTAACCTGTTATATATTTTCACAGGTGAATTTCTGTGTATTTATAGACCTGTGCACACCTGTGAAACTGAACTGTAAATACATATTGGCAAACATGTCTCCCAGCTAGCTGTTCTTTGGTTTATAATATGATGACATATCTGTAGGCCCTGCCCGCAGTCCCAGTGGCTCCTAGCCTGGAATGTGGACGGCAGAGCCTCTGTGACCTGAGAAGGCCTTTCTGCGGCCTATGTGTATCAGTCAGCTGTTCCTAGTAACAAACACTGCCCCCAATCTCAACAGAGACTGCAGGCTGGGGTGGCTGCGGCAGCACCTGTGTTGAGCATCTCATGGCTAGTGCCATCCAGGTACCACAACCTGAAGTGAGTCCTGTGTCCAAGCCAGCGTCTCGCTCTGGTGGGGAAGCACAGGTGGCAGTGTGGGATGGATGTTGACTGAACACAGTGCAACCAGCATACTGTAGGAAAGGAGATTGAGAGGAACTTGGGGTCTGCTGGACAAGGAGCTGACAGGTGCTTTACAAGCCCAGCAGGGTTTTTTTAAGTTTTAAAAATGTTATTTGTATGTGTTTGTGTGTGTGTGTGTGTACCATGTGAGCACAATGACCACAGAGGCCAGACAAGGGCATTTGATCCCCTGGAGTTGGAGTTAGAGGTAGTTGTGATCTGCCCAGTGTGGTTCTTGGGTACCAAACCCATGTTCTTTTCAAGGACAGCAGGTGCTCTTACTGCTGAGCCATCTCTCCAGCCCCAAGCCTTTCTTTAAATTTGCTCCTAATTGTTTTTCAGACCTGACTTGTGTTAGAATATGATTCATATTATGAATATTATAACAATGATACTTTAATTTATTTACATTTATTGATTTTGCATGTGTATGCATGTGGGCACAGGCATATTACAGTATATATGTAGAGATTGGAGGGCAACTTGCAGGAGTCCATTCTCTCTTTCTTTCATGTAGGTCCTGGGGAACTCAGAATGTGAGGCTTAGCAATAAGTCTCTTTACCCACTTTGCCCTCTTGAAAGTCCATGACAATGACATTTTTTTCTGAGGCATAATATCACTATAGATAGCCCAGGCTGGCCTGAAACTTTCAGTAACCCTCCTGCCTCTGCCTTCCAAAGCAGGATGTTTGTTAAGCCTGGGAGTGCCAGCATTGTGGCCTCCATAGCTGGTGCTTCAGGAACATGGGGGGTGTTGTTTAATAATCTCATCTTTAATAGAGTTTTGATTTTTTGTTTTTATTTTTTTCAATACAGCATTTCTCTGTGTAGCCCTGGCTGTCCTGTAACTTACTCTGTAGACCAGGCTGACCTTGAACCCAGATCTGCCTGCCTCTGCCTCCCAAGTGCTGGGATTAATGACATGTGCCACCACTATCCTAGTCCTATCTTTCAAAAAAAATCACATTTATTTTGTGTCAAGGGAGGGGTGTGTGCCTATGGAAGCCAGAACTGGTTCACTTCTTCCACCATATGGGTTCCAGGGACCAAACTCAGGTTTTGTCTGACTTGGACACAAGCACCTTTACCTGAGCAGCCCTATTGCCAGCCCAGTCCCCATCTTGTTGATGCAGGAGGGCAGGAGACTGCAGGAACTTGGGGGGGCAGACCTCCTTTATGGACCATTCATCTGAAAGTGGGGTCATTATGAGGGTGTGGTCCTCCTGAAGGTACTTTCTGTTCTGAATGGAACCTGGTCTCACTGTGACAATTCCCGGGACCCTCCATCTGTTCCTGGTCCTCATCCCATTCTGAACCCTGAAGGAATTCAACCCCCTTTCCTCCCACACTGAGGTTAGGCAAATCACATGGCTTTCCCTGGCCAGTGAGGCATGGATGGAAATACAATGTCAGGTCCAGGTGGGGGGGCTTTGAGAATGGATGACTGAGTGCCTGAGCCCCATGAGGGACAGCTGTCCTGGATAGTCAGCCACACCCACATGGTGAGCAACCAATAGAAGATGTGAGAAGGGAACCACCGTTGGAGATGGGTGATGTTTGCTATTGTAGCGAAACTCAGCATGGACGGGCTGATAACCATGGACTTCCAGCTAACCTCTTGTGCAGATGCTTCTCCAGCGAGGCTGTGAGATGCTGCCCTCCATATGCAATTCACCTTGTCCCTCTGGGCAGCCCAGGTGGCCTCCTGCACCACCTCAGGATGGTTTGTCTTAGGATTGGCACATTAGAACCCCATAACGACACTGCTGTCTCTAGACTGGGCCAACAGCTACCTCACTGCTGTCTAACTCAGCAAGTGGCTCCCCCATGCAGGAAAGTTCTCCTTGCATTTCTAGCCGAGTGTAGAATGTATGCAATGGCCTTGCTGTCCAGCCCTTGTGGGATAGCTGGTTCCTACTTGCCCTGGAAAATATCACCAGTGACTATACCACAATGGGCTTGGCTGGGGCTTCACAACGAATGGGAAGTTCTTAATCTCGACTCCAAGAAAGACCACGTTAAAAATAATGCCATGCTCTGTTGATACCCGTAGGAGGCCTGCCCGTTTCTGAACAGAAGCAGAGGAGGAGTGGATTGGTGGGAGGGTGGAGGGGAGGTATGGAAAGGGAATGGGAGAAGTGGAGGGAGGGGAAAGTGCGGTTGTGATGCAAAATATATAAATAAATTAATAAAAAATAATAGTAGAAAAAATAAAGCACTCATACTGCTGCAGTGAGCTCTTGTGCAAGTGACACCATTTCTCAGTGTGGAAATATTCCGGCCCCACCACAGCATGCTCCAGTGCTCTCAGCGGAGTCATGTTTGCCATTCTGTGGTTTGGCATGAAGTTTCCAAGCCCAGGAGCTGACTTTGCTTGGCTGTTTGCAGTTCTTAGCTGCTCCTTTGCCTAATATACTATTTTTGAGAACACACGTGGCAGCTGAGGCATGTGTCCACACAGCCTCTGAAGTTCTCCGAGTGCTTATTATAGAATCACATATCCAGGTAGTCAGTCTATACAGAGCCATCAAAGTTGTCTGGTCCACGAAAGTCATCTTTTTTAATATTTTATTTTAAATTATGCATATGTGTGATTCTGCATGTGAGTATGTCTGTGGGTTTGTGCATGCATGTGCAAGTGTCCTAGGAGGCCAGAGGAAGACAACATGTCTCCCAAAGCTGGAGTTATAGGCAGTTATGAGCCATCTGACCTGGGTGCTGGGAAGTGAGACCAGGTCATCTTAATTCATGTCCCCCTCCCCTGCCCCACAAGGGTCTTTTTAATGTCAACTCCTTCTTTTTCACGTTCGATTATGTTTTCCTCTATGCCTCCAACAGCACCCAAATGTAGTCATCTCTTGGCTTAGTGACAGTCTTGGGATAAACACCACCCAGTGCTAGCAAAAAAGGCACTTAGGACACACACAGGAGCCAAGGGCAGACCCACTAATCAAAAGATACCAGCAAAAACTCTGGGTAATGTGCCATCCAGAAATGAGGTATTGATAGCCTCATTAACCTAGAGCTGTAGGCCATCACTGCAAAGACCGGCTTCGGACATGAGCTTGGCACAGTTAATGGAGGAGGCCATCGGGCTCTCGGAATCATCCTGGTGACACTGAACTCTGTCTCAGGGCCCTTCAGGGCCCTGCATTAGTTACTTTTCTCATTGATAAGAATGAATTCAGCTGAAGGAAGGAAGGGCTGATTTAGTTTCATGATTCCAAGGAACGCGGTCCATCAGGGCAGGAGAGGCATGTGGTAGAGGAGGCTTGTCAGTGTGCTGAGTAGGAGGCAGACACAGGACAGCAGTACACATCTGGCTTTCCTTTTACAGTCCAGGAACCCAGGCCATGGGATGGTGTCATCCACACTCAGGGTCTCTGTCCTCGCTTAACCTAGCAACACTGTCATAGATGCCCAGAGGAGTCTTCACTAATGCCCTGAATATTTCTTAATTATTCATCCATTCGTTCATTTTTATTTATTTTTTAAGTTTAAATTTTTTATTACATTTATTTTTGTTTATGTAGGAGCATATGCCACGGTGCTCTCGTGGGTACAAGGGAACAACTATGAGGGTAAGGTCTCTCTCATCCTCCTGCCTCCGCTTCCTTGGTGCCAGGCTTACAGTTACTGTAACCACAAGCAACTCCTAGGTGGGGTGTGTGTGTGTGTTTAAAATTAAAACATTATTATTATCTGTGTTTTTTATTTTTTTTACTTTTTTGACTCTTTGGCTCTTTACCCACTGGGGGCCTGCCACCCAGCTCACAAATATATCACACGGAGTCTTACTCTTTATTACTTATGAATGCCGCCTTTAGCTTGGTTTGTTTGTTGCCAGCTTTTCTTATCTTAAATTATCCTTTCCAGTTTTTGCCTCTGGGCTTTTACCTTTATTCTATATACTTTTCTTTACTTCTTACTCCATAGATATGTTGTATAGTTGGATGATTGACCCCTTCTTTTCTCGTTTCTTGATCCCCGTTGTTCTATTTCTCCTTCTATTTATTCTCTCTGCCTTCCAGTCCCACCTATCCTTTCTCCTGCCTTGCTATTGGCTGTTCAGCTCTTTATAGACCAATCAGGTGTTTTAGACAAAGTAATACAACTTCACAGAGTTAAGCAAATGCAACATAAAAGAATGCATTATTAAAAAAATGTTCCACAGCATAAACAAATGTAACACATATTCAAACAGTATTCTACAACAATTATCATCATCGTTGTTGTTTGTTGTTATTGTTTTATGTGTATAGATGTTTTGTCTGCATATGTGTGGTTCACCACATGCATGCCTGGTGCCCAATGGAGCCCAGAAGAGGACATCCAATCCCCCGGAATTGGAGTTACAGATGACTGTGGACCACCATGTAGGTGCTGGGATTTGAACCCGGGTTCTCTGCAAGAGTAGCAAGTGCTCTTAACCACTGAGCCCTCTCTGTTCCCACTGGCTTTCTTTATGCAATCAACTTGACAATGGACATTTACTGTGCTAGTCCCCAAGGGGTGATCCCCAGGTGACCATGGAGCAGTCTGATACCTCCACAGGGGCAGCACTCCCCACTTCCAGTCTTTGTCTGGTAAATCATCAAACCACATTTTCTGCAGACATTCCCCAGTACTGTCTTCAGGCAGAATTTGGGTTGGAAGGAGTTGGCACGTGAGGAGTGGTCAGAGCCAGTAGTTGGGAAGAATGATATGCACAGTGCATCGGTCCCCACACTCTGACAAAGACTCTTGTCTCCAGAGTTCAGAGAATCACTTTTCTGGGGTCTCACCTGTGGCATGAGAGTAGGTACCTGCATTATTCTTGGGGACCAGTGCCCAGCGGGAGAGTTATCACTACGTCCTGGGGTCTGGAAACCTCCTTTCCAACCAGTCTGGCGTGTTTTTACCAGGTGCCAGGAGGAATTGCTGGGTTTCAGAAATGCACTTGATCCATGCAGGTGCCGGGATTCACATTCATAGATGTTTCCTGTCCCGATTCGTCACCCCCTGAGAGTCCCCATCTTTGTTAATGGATGTAGGTTAGGGTCATCCAATAGCTGCAGGGTTAATCTTCTCACAGGGATGCTTCTGTAATGGGTTGGCAGCCCTGCTGTCTGTCCCCTTCAGTTCTCTCCGCCAGTGCTGGTGAGAGCTGCCAGGACATGTCCTGAGCCTCTTGCTCTATGGTGAGCTCTGACTCAGCCTCCCCATGAAATCCAATGAAACCCAGTGTGGTGGGTCCTTATTTGACCCACAAAAGCCCAGGCTGCAGAGTGTCTGGGTGTGGCCAAGGTCTGAGAGCTGGCTCGAGAGCCTGTCTAGAGATGGTAGAGATGGAACTTGGCTCTACGTGGCATGTTACAAACCTGGCACCACACCAAGCCTTGCTCCACCCACCGTATCGGTGGGCAACTCTTGTACGGTGTTTTCTGTTCTGGGTGCTACAGTTTTTTTTTTTTTTGAGACAGGGTCTCACTCTGTCTCAAGCTCACAGAATTCCAGAAATTTCCTGTCTCAATCTCTCAAACCCCGGGTTTGCAGGTGCCAGATGCCCCACCTGACTTTGGGATATTTGGTGTGGTTTCTTTTCTTGGTGTGGTACACCAGGGAATGATTTCTTGGGTGGGGGAGGGAGAGGGGGATGGTTAAGGTTTCAAAAATTATAGGGGCACAATTAGTCAATCTTGCTTATAATGCAAATCGGAGAAATCCAGGATCAAAGTATGAGTACTCCCATGACCCCTTCACCATCCTCTTCCAGGTCAGAACTGTGTCCAGAACAGAACCTGAGTGGCCTGTCACACAGATGTGTCTTTGCCCGTTGGGCAACGCCAGCATATTGCCTTTAAAAGCTGTTGTGGGGCTAGAAAGCAGGCTATATAGTAAAGGCACCTGCAGCTAAGCTTGACAAACTCAGTTCAACATTCATGGTTCACATGGAGAGAGGAGAGAACCAACCCCTGCAAGCTGACCTCTGACCTATTCGTGTGTGCCATGGCACACATGCCTGCACATGTACACACACACACGCACACACAGAAGGACTGGGGAGATGGCTCAGCAGTTAAAAGGACATACAGCTCTTGCAGAGGGCTGAGTTAAGTTCCCTTGGCCCATATCCAGTGGTTCACAACCATCTGTAAATCCAAGGGATCTGATACCTCTGGCCTCTGTGGGCTCTCACACACGTGGTACACACACATATACACAATTAAAATTTAAAAAGAAAACAAACCTTTACGAAATATTATGAGAAGATGTTAGAAATCTCTCTATCTATAAAAAGAAAAATAATTAAGTGATTTCAAGAGCCATGGCTGGAAAGTTGAAATGGAGGCCAGCTGCTTAGCAGCCCTGCAAGATTCTGACAGTTATACATCCTTCTAGGACACTTGGCCGGTGTTAGAACAACAGAGCAGGTTAAGAAGGGGCACCTGGTGATGAGGAGACCCTCTCATACACCTGCCACCTGATCTCCCAGTACCTGCTGCCATGGAAACAGCCAACAAGCTCAATCCATCTTGGCTTGTTTCAGGAACACGGCAGATAAAAAGCAGGGGCCTCAGAGGTGCTGAGAGCAGCTCCGTGAGGTCCGTAAGTGGGTTTTGAGATGGGACGGCCGAGTGGGGAGATGCGGGGGGGGGTGCTGAGGAAAACTGCAGCTGCATCTTGATGAGGCCCCTTTGAGGTACTGGGTATCCCTGGTGAATCAGAAGCACAGCACTGGGTGCTTCCTCAGCTGCTACTCACTCACACTAAGGAAGCATCAGCACATTCAAAGGACCCCCAAGTTCAGTATATTATCATTTGAATGGTGACTTTGACAACTCGGCACCCTTATGGGCACTGTGGGCTTTTGTAGAGAACCTATTGGGGGAGATATTTTAAAAGATGCAGTCCGCCATGAGCGGGGAAGAGTAAAGGGCCACTTCACTCCACGACTGCTCCACACCTCATAAATATTCATAAAACCTTCTTTAAAATCTACAATGTAGATCCCACTAAGCGGCTCCCCACCGTGGGACAGCCCACTCCCGTCTCTTTAGAGTGCTTTGTTTAGCTTTGATAAATAAATTTCCATTCAAACTGTCCGTGTCTTTTCCCACTGAATTCTTTCCCTCGAGCAGAGGAGTGGAGTCCCCTCTAACTGTTCCACGGGAGCCCAGGCCACCTAACTTATGATGAATCAGCTGACACTAAATGACAGAAGGGGCAGGTAGGGAGGGGACATGTGCACAGCAGTTTGCCAAGTGGTTCAAGCCTGGAGAGCACTGTGTTGTCAGGGTTTGCTTGCCTGGGTGACACCCAGCATGAGCCTGCTCTGACTCGATACCCCTGGTCCTTTGCTTCAGCTGACCCTGCTTTGGTCACTAGAGCCTCTGAGAAGGCTGGCAACAGAACTCAGGGAAGGAGGCCCAGCAGGAGCCAGCCCAGAAGAGAACACACTGATCCAAGCGTGGTGCCACATGCTTAACATCCCAGCCATTGGGAGGTGGAGGCAGGAGGACCAGGCATTTTATTTCATCCTTGGCTATGTCACGAGTCTGAGGCCAGCTTGGTCTACATGAGACGCTATCTCAAAACCAGAATCAGAAAGGGAGAAACTGCTGAAGGAAGTAGGCAGGAGGTAGGTTCCCTGACTTCTGAGATTCTATATCCCTCAGATTCAGCCTGGCCAGTGGCGGTGGGGCAGGCAGAGAGAGGTAGCATCCTATTTTATTAAAGCACCACAGAGCACCCACCGAAACCCTGGGTTAGCCCTTCTGCTCACTAAGGGAATGGAAGCTAAGTGGCTTCTAACAGGTTCATTCCATTATCCGGCATGCTCTGGGCTCCAAATTCTTCCCAGGAATGCCCAGCATGTTACAGGGATATTCCACCCACGTCCAGGCTGTCCCTGGTGGCCTTCCATCTCGTCACAAAAGCGGAACCATTTCCCTCTGACTTTTATAGCACCCGTTCCACCTAGAATGGATTTCTTTAGCTTGCAGAAGTGGGCAACCTGCCAGCTTCTCCATCTCGTGTCCAGGCAGACCCCATTCATGGCTTTACCAATCGATACATTAAAAGCCTCACATCTCCTTCAGAGAAGTAAATGCTTCTAATGAAAACACACACACAGAACAACGGGACCAGGTATGGGGGCGAGTCTGGTGGCCCACCTGTGTGTGATTCCATGTAAATGTACAGAATCCCCTAACACCTTGGGAGGGATGGTGATGGCAGGAGCTCTGAGACACCCCAACGCACAGGTTTCTGCATAAGTCCTCCTCAGGCGTCTTGGAAAACGTAATCTAACTAAACATTGTGCAAAGAGCTTTTGCTGCACCTTGCTTAGGGACAGTGACAAAGGTTGGTGCACATTCAGCAAGTGGGCATTTCCCCCAAATGTTTTATAATATTAATTTAAAAATTATTTCTACTTATGTGTATGAGTGTTTTGCCTACATATGTCTGTGTATGACCTGCATGTAGTACCTGCAGAGGCCAGAAGATGGAGTCATATCTCCTGGAACTAGAGTTAGAAAGCGTTGTGAGCAGACCTGGGGGTGTGGGGAATTGAACTCCAGGTCCCCTGGAAGAGCAGCCAGTGCCCTTAACCACTGAGCCATCTCTTCAGGCCCAATATGATTTTGTTGTTGATGTTTGTTTCTGAAGCTTGAACCTAGCTCCTCATGTCTGCAAGTTAAACTCTTACCCACTGAGGAAACCACCCCAGGCCTTTTCTGGAATACTTTGATCCACAATGTTGTGGTGTTGGGTGCTGTATTCTTGTTGGGAGGTGTGCCCCCTGCACCTCTGCCCTGAGTTTGACCCTGCGTTCCACCAGCCAGGATGTGTGTGGCTTGTCCCGGCCCACATGGGTTTCTTGAGTTACATTCGCTTGGCAGCCTGGACCCACCGTGCTCTGCCATGTATCCACTCTGCTCTGCAAACACGAAGGGCAGCTGGCTACAGAGAGGATCACAAGTCAAGGGATCAGAGGGGCAAGACAGTCAGGAAGAGAGCTAGAAGCCTGCCTGCAGGGGGATTGGTGAGCCAGTGTGCAGAGAGGAGGAGACAGGGACCTCCTGGGCTCCTCTGCTTGGAGTTTGCTAGGAGTTTCCTCAGAAGAGGATGAGCTGTCCTCAGTGAGGCATGGGAGAGCATGCCTGAGGAGGCACAGCAACGGCAGCAGGAAGAGGAGAAGGAACTGCGAGACAAGCTGGGTCAAGGAAATCTAGTCCACAGGACCTGGGGATGTGGGAGTCAGCCAGGAGCAGGCCCGTCTGTTCTTTCCCCATCACTAGTCTGGAACACTATCGCGGGCACAGGGTCAGCTGTTTCCCCTAGTGGGAACCCCTGGAGGAACAGCAGAGTGGACAGGGAGTGTTCTGCACATTCTGAGTTTGGAACCCCGGTGAGCTGATTATCAGGTGACTTAAGCTAGAGCCACTTGGGAGGAGGAAGCTCAGTTAAGGAACTGCCTCCATTAGATTGGTCTGTAAACTAATCTGTGGGGCATTTTCTTGAGGAATGATTGATGTGGGATGGCCCAGAACACTGTGGGCAGTACCACTCCTGGATAGGTGGTCTTGGGTTCTATAATAAAGCAGGCTGAGCAAGCCATGAGGAGCAAGCCAGTAGCTGCACCCCTCCATGGCTTCTGCATCAGCTCCTGCCTCCAGGTTCCTGCCTTGAGTTCCTGTCTTGGCTTCTTCCTTCCCAGTCTGCTTTTGGCCTTCGTGTTTATCACAGCGGCAGAAAGCTGACGAGGGCACATGGTGTTATTTCAGGTTCCAGGGTTAAGGCATTAAGGCATCTGTAATTCATTTTGCTGTGAGAATGGCTGAGATTTAGCTATATTTTTAAAAAGTTAACAGGTCTGAGTTACTATACAGTTTACTGGATATGTCTTCTCTTTATCGTTTAGAGGAAGTTAGGATGGACTAAGCTCTCTCTTATATTCCCCTCACTCCAGCCCTCCTCACTTTCTTTCCTGCTTCATTCTCTCCCTTCTTCCTCCTTCCTCACTTCTTTCCTCCTCCTCTCCTTTCTTCTCTCCTCCCTTTCTCCTGCTTTCTCCCTTCATTTGCAAAGACCAGGGTGAATAGAGAGAGAACCAAGTGTCAGGATCTGTGAAGGAGCTGTGCAGATTCTAGGTATAAGAGAGTCACAATGTGGTCACTGGAGGGAGAGAGGCCCAAGCAGCTCTGACACAAAGTCCTGCACATATGTGTCTTGGCCCTTTCTGTCCTTCCATACTTAATCTCAGAGATGGTTGTGTTTTTCTTTATGTTTCCAGATGATTATTGTACATGAGTAGACAAACTGTCCTAGCACATTTCCTTAGACTTTCCAACATACCTCCCTGAATGAAGAAGTTGGCCTCTTTATTCCCAATGCTTGTGTTTCTTGATTAACTTTTCTTGTTTCATTGCATGAGCTGATATTTTACATTAATTCATTAATTTGTGTGTTTGTGTGTGTGTATGTGTGTGTTCCCCTGTGCATGTGCACTACAGAACAGAGCTTGTAGATGTCCAAGGACGATTTGTGGAAGTAAGTTCCCTCTTCCTACCATGTGGGCTCAAGGGATGGAACTCAGGCCAGCAGGCTTGGTGACAAGCACCTTTTCCTACTGAGACCTCTCTTTGGCCCTTGGCTGGTATTTTTGAGGTCTTGTAGTGGTAGCAGCCTCACACTTCTTGTTCCTGAGTCAAATTCTACCAATATAGCATTTATACCTAAACATAAAGTGTGCTTGGGTGCAATTTAAACTGAATATTAAAGTGCCCTCAAATGGTACAGCTTGTGCTATAACAACTCTGTTTGACCAGACATATTTCTTAATTTGTTCGCTGATATGTAAACACATATTAGAATAAGCCAGGGTCACACTGGGTGGATTCCGTCTACAAAGCCCTATGACACCCATTCATGGAAAGGGTTTACTTATTTGCTCGCCATGAAGGAGACAGATGACAAGATACCCAATAAAAGCTTCTTGTCTGGGTCTCAGATATCAGCAGTAAAACTTCAAAGATAGGTCTTCACCACTAGTTAACACTGGCCTTGAACTCGTGATTGATTCTTCTGCTCCTGCCTTCTGAGTACTGGGGTGTGTATCAGCGTATCTGGTTGACTCCTACAGTCTACAGGCTATGCCACCAATAGGAGGCAGGAAGATGAGAGAGAGTACATGGGGTGGAGAGATGACCCTGCAACTGGGCTAGAGCCCAGCAGGCCCTCTGTCTAGCTGGCCTCCCCTCCTGCCTACTGTTCACATATCCTCCAGGAAGACTCTTCAGACAAGACTTGCTCCAGAACAGGCTCAGCATCCTTCTACTGCTTAGTTTAGTAAATAGGCTCTGGGCTCCTGTGTGGAGATAAAGTGCCAGGAGGTGTTCCAGAACAAACACGGGGACATGAACCCATGAAAAGTGAGTGGAAGGCACTAAGTGTCTGTGTGGATATGGGGGGGTGCAGCTGCAGGGGAGGTGGGGGATTCTCAGCTAGAAGCTGAGAGAGGAATGCACTTCCATATGTGTGGACATGAAGTAAGTGGAGCTTTTTCTACAGTGGAACGAGGTTTAGAATGTTGCAGAAGTACAAGAGATCTGGCAGGGACCTGGAGGGGAAAGATGTGCTGTCTGAAGCTGCTTTTTCCGGGGCATGCCTGCCTTAGGTTTTTCACATCACCTGCCTTGCCTGCCTCAGTCTACAGCGTTTCTTCTGCTAGCCAAAGGACTGGGTCAGGTCATTTCCCCAAAGCAGCCTGGAGACATCCTGCCCTCACAGCCTGAAACCCCAACCCAGGGCTTCTTCAGGAGCTGTTGAGTGCCCTGAGCATTGGGCTATTGTTAGTCACAATATGTTGATAATGGCTTTCCCAGGGCCAAAAAAGTGGTTCTGTCTGGAATCTCCACAGCACGACATTTTGGCTTCTAGTTCTCTGTTTGTATCCATTTCAGAGAAACCCTAACATGAGGGATGTGAGTACTGGGATGGACAGATGCCTGCTCCAGGGAGTGCAAGAAAAAAGGACCCATTATCAGATGGGAGGCAGAGTCTCTTTCTGCAAGGTCACCCAGCCCTTCCTTCTGCATCATCACAGGTGCAGCCAGTGTGCAGAACCAAACCAGGGGCTCTGAAACTCAGCATCACAAAGGGCGATGTCACCTTTCCCACACCGAAGGAAAATGAAACAAAAAGCAAGGCTCTGGGTGATTTGCACAGCTGCAGACCCACCATAAATAAGAATTCCTGAATAGAGGGGGCAGTGGTGGCGCACGCCTTTAATCCCAGCACTTGGGAGGCAGAGGCAGGTGNATGCCTGCTCCAGGGAGTGCAAGAAAAAAGGACCCATTATCAGATGGGAGGCAGGGTCTCTTTCTACAAGGTCACCCAGCCCTTCCTTCTGCGTCATCACAGTTCCAGGACAGGCACCAAAGCTACAGCGAAACCCTGTCTTAAAAAAGCCAAAACAAACAAACAAACAAACCAAAACCAAAAAACAAAAAACCCTCAAAAAAACCTGAAGAGGCTCTGACTCTGGTGAGTGGCAGTTTAGGGACCTTGGAAAGCACACAGGCTTAGAGACAGACAGGGTGAGGGTTGTGTGTATCTGAGATACTGCCTCAGGCTCCCTCTGGTGTTTCCCTATCCTAGATCTTTCCATGTGAGGAATTAGACTCAAGGATACGTCTTGAGCTCAGGACAAGGCTGCACTGGATACAGGGAGACAAAGAAACTGGGGCACAGGCAGGATCCTGTCCTTAAAATGCCAAACTGAAGGCTCCAAGCAGCAAGCAGAGCAAGGTATGTATGTGGGGTAGGCAGTGGGGTGTGGGCATGGGTGAGTCAGGGCACACACTGGGGTGATGGGCTGGCGGAAACTGGAGTACCGAGAGAAGCCTTTATTGT
Source organism: Ellobius talpinus (assembly GCA_001685095.1). Classification (NCBI taxonomy): domain Eukaryota; kingdom Metazoa; phylum Chordata; class Mammalia; order Rodentia; family Cricetidae; genus Ellobius; species Ellobius talpinus. Next base: position 19,159 of record LOJH01001717.1, read on the forward strand.
ACATAACAATGGTGTTGGCACTTGAGCCTTCTGTGGGGACAGTAGAAAGTGCAAGGCTGACTTCTGCCCCTTTGCTTCTCTTACAGTCCGCAGCACAGGCTGCAGGAGTAAGGTTTGGGGACAGGCAAACTTGGGGGTGGAGTCTGGTAGAAGCAGGGTGTCTTGGCAAGCATCTTCTAGTCAGGTAATTGGGGCCAAGAGTCCATTTTTCATTTCTGTGACATGCACTCTCTGGGGTCAGGATTGAGGGAATTAGGGAAAGGAGGAGCCATGGCCAGTTGCTTGCAAGGAACCCAAAGACTATCAGAGTAGTCTAAGGATTCCTCCCAAGAAATTAGGCTGTGGGATCCTGCCAGGGCTTCTTTTCTTTCTGTCTGAGGGATTACTAGTGGATTCTTGCTTTTTTCATTCAACTAATACTTTATCAGCTCTTATGTCTAAGGATGCAGAGGAGGGCTGGAATTTGCAGCTGGCAGCTCTTACTCCACCTGTGTCCTGAAATCGGTCCCAACAACTTTTTTTTTTAAACTCAAGTGCTTAAAGACTTCTTTGAAATGTGGGCCAGTTATCCAAGGAGGGGAAAAACATATCCAGATCAAATATTTAACTTTGTTCTTGGTATGTTGAACTCACCTGTCCACGGTAATCTCTCATGCATATCCTACAAGACTAACTTCATTGTGTCTCCATTCTTTCTGAGGAGGATGCAGATTGGGACCTGCCTAATGTTACAGTTCTGAATCACAGCCGGGGCCCATAGGCTGGATCTCTGTCCTCACCCCGAGCCTCTTGGAACTGTAGATTTCTAGGACAATAAACTCCTTTTCCAAAACACTAAAAAACACAGACCCTTCTCCCTCAATAGCTTGCTAAGGTATACGGTTTGTGCAGGGTGGAGCGCTGTCAGTAAATTATTAAGGTTTTTGGAGATTATTAGCCATGGTTCCCCTAGCAGATGGGGCACGTTGCCATGGCGCGGAGCTGGGGGCCTGAGACTCCCTCTGGACTGAAGCAAAAGCCTGTCACTGCGGTTAATAAAGTCCCTGGGCGGGCGGCTCCAGAGAGTTTCACCTGTAGGATTCTGGCAGTTGTCTCTCCTTCCCTACCAGCTCCGCCCGGTCTCCTCCCCAGGGCGGAAGGTGGCCGAGCCCTGGTGGCCTGGGAGGCAGACGCAGGCGTGTTACCCAGGTACAAAGTTTTCAAGTGCGCTGCTAACGTTTTCCGAGCTGTGGGCCTCGGTTTCTCAATCCTATTAACATGCTCCGGATGGAGTGGGTTGAGGTCGGGATAATCATGTGGAAAGGGGTTGGGCTCTACCAGCCAGAGAGACTTTCTGGTCTGGGAGGAGGTGGCGCGCGAGCCACGCAGCCTGGGGCGGGGCGCCCGGCGTTTCCCTGGGTTGCTACAACAGACCCCACACTCCGAGCCAGGGCGGCCGCCGCGAGACCGGGGAAGGTGAGACAGGGGCGGGTCGCCCTCGAGAGGTCCCCTCCCCCACGCTGCCAGCGCCCGCGGTCGCATTTCGCCCCCGGAGTCCCAGGTTGCCCGTGGCGCAGGACGGGGCGGGGCTGCGATCTGCACCCCTAAAACCTCCTGCCCTGCTGGGCGCGGTGCCGTTTGGTCCTCCCGGGCCGAGTGGGATTCGCGATCTCAATTCCTTTCCTCCCCCGGGCTTGGGCCCGCCCCCGGCGCGGGAGCCAGGTGAGACGCACGGGCGGGGAAGAATAGTGGGTGGCCCTCGGGCACCTAACCGGCTCCTGAGGCATGTGTGTGCCTCTGCATTCCAGAAGCAACGGCGACTGGGTCAGAGCGGCCCCGTACCCATAGAGGCTGAGGATGAGAGCTGGAAAAGAGGGATGCGCGCATGCAGGTGGGGCTTGCGTCTCTTAGGGGACACCCCTCCCCCAAAGACCCCTTCCCCGGGAAAGGGGCCAGTCACAAGAGCTTTTGAGGCGACTTGAGTGCAGAGCTCAGTAGTTCTTTGTCCCCTGAGCCTGTGAACTCTGCTTCTTTAAGCGCTTCTGGTTCCTTCATCGGGTTAGCGCAGGTAGATCAGCCTCTGTTCCGTGCCGGGATCTCCTGTCCTGTAGATCGCCTATTTCCCGGGGACCTGGGCCATCAAAGCCCAGAAGAGGATCCGCCGCAGGGCCGCCAGGGGGCGCACTGGGCGGGGACCCGCGCCCTGATCTCTCTGTCCCTTGAGACTTCCTGCGAGCTCTCTCTCAGACTCTACCCAGTGCTGGCTTTGCGCACTATTGCCGCGGCAGCAGCTGGCTCCAGGAGGTCGGGGGTCGCACGGAGCCCCCGCCGGGTGCCCGACCCCTACCCGCCACACTTCCAAGTAGGGGTGTGGGGACCCGGCGGGCGCAGGGGAACGGCCCCCACCTCCGTCCGCCGCTGCCCGTGAATTATGCAGGAGGCTGGCACCGGTGTTCGAGTTGCTCAAGTTTCCCTGTCAACTTTCGTTCAGGCATCCCTCCTCCGGCGCAGCGGGCAGCTCCACCCGCGCGCCCGGGGCCCCAGGCTCCTTCCCCGGGCAGCCTGGCCGCGCAGCTTTGGGTACCCGGTTACTGTAGGGCTCTGGAAGACGCAGACCCAGACCACGCCCTCGCCCCCTGGACTGGGGCCTCTGAGGAAGCCAAGGTGCGACCCAGGTGATATCACCTGGTAAACTTCGTCTTGGGTGAAGAGGGTACATGCAGGACCTGTGCGTGCAGGATTTCGTTGCCAGGATGCTGGGGTCGCGCCGGACCTGGCTTCCCGAGTCCAAAGGTGTGGGGCATCCGTTGGACCTCATCGCTGGGGTGTGTAGGGTGAGTCGCCCTTAACCTCTCTGACTGGTAGTAGAGGGCTAGGGTATCCCGTGAAACTTGTCTTCCTGGAGAGTACCAGGGTCGTCTTGAAAACTACAGTTGGGGCGCAGAGGGGGTGGCTTCCCTGGAACTCCTCACCCATTTGCGGAAAGTACAAGGGGTTGCAGCATGAAACATTCTAGTTATTCAGCTCCAAGTGAGTGGGGCGCTGCAAGGTTCTGGGTTGGGGGGGCGGTGTGCCCAGTGGGCTAGAGACTAATTTTTGATGACTGTGCTTTTAAAGGGGATGTGGGTTGTTCCATCTGAGAAGATACTTCGGGCCCATGGATTTGGGGGTCTCAGGGGCCTCCCCGATGGCTTATGGATGGCTTGCAGGCAGTCCTGTAAGCCTTCAGAGGACATCTGAAAATAGTGGTTTCCGCGTGGAAATTCGAGGTAGTAAATTAGGTAGATGTGTGACCTCTTTTTCTATCTGAAGTTTGAACGTTAATGAGGCCAACCACCTAATTAAGCTGAGCTTTGGCATGCAAAGATAATTTTGGAAGTTTGGGTTGGAGAATGGCTTGTGACCTCTAACTGGGATTGAACCCTGCACCTTGCTGACCTGGCTAGGGGAGGTTCAGCAGGTGGGTCGACCTCAGCTGCAGGCTCAGCCTTGACTCCGGTCCCACTTCAGGTCTGGCACCCTGCAGGCAGATAGTGTGTGGCATGTCCACAGGGGCCCCTGGAGGTGCCTTGGTTGGAAACATTCCAACCACATGTAGGTGACACCAGGCTGAGTCTGGTGGAGACTGGAACCTTGCATTGCTGCAGTTGAAGTGAGCCAAGAAAGGTCTTGGACATTGATGGATTGGGGGAGAGGAGTGGTAACCTGGAAAGGAGGGTGGGACCGGGGTCACCGTTGCCTAAAGTGGGTAAGAAGAATAAAGCTGGCTTCATAGTGCCTGAAAGTCACAGCTCCCGGGGTGAAGTGTTTTCAAGGAAACGGAACCCATTGTTTGTACCAGGGATTTTTCCAAGAAGGAGGAACTAAGTGGCCAACTGGGCTTATTTTGGGCCTCTGTGTCAGGATTCTGGAGTGCAGCTGAAGGTGGCCCCCAGGGATCCTGACCATAGTCCTTGGCAGATGGGGAATCTCTGCCTAGTATTGCAAGTGCCTTTTAAGAAAGCCTTGTTTGTAGTTCAAGACACTTATTCATTTATTTAACACACCTCAAGGTTGCATGTACAGCCAAGACCTTGGGACGGCTACTTGGTCCAGGCCTGGGGATTGAGGTGCTGTCTAGAACACTGGGTCATCAGGGTGGGGCACTGAGATGTGAGAGGCTTCAGCTGGACCCTGTGAAGGAGTTGATGATACCGTGGGGTTTTATTTTCCTGCGTGAGGAAGAAAGTATGACAGAAGAGCATGATGGGAGTTGTCCAATCTGCAGGAAATCAGCCCTAGAGATGGAGCCTTATAGGAAGCCGGGCCTATGACATAATGAGCTTTGTTTCTTAATACTTAAGAGTCCTAAATGACAGGGTTCTAGAGTCTCTACAGGCTCCGGGGAGTAATGGGGGCTTGTCCAAATGGCTGTGTGTGGGACGGAGCAGCTGTGAGGGCCAAGGAACCCTGTAGAAGTCACGCATGGGTCTCTAAACAAGGCTATGGCCTCCCTACTGACCCCTTTCCTGATGCTACAGGACTTATGGCCTCAATGGTTCCTTAGGGTGTCAGGGAGGTCTGGCCATAGCAGCCTGTTCAAATTTGCATTTTGACCTCATCAAGAGCCTCACCCATGGCTGTGACCCCCACCGGAGGTAACATTGAGGAGGCTCATGCACGTTGCTCATTTCGTGACCCTCTTGGTCGGGATAGAAGTGGGGACTTACATACAGGCCTGTCTTTCATCACCTGGGCACTGGTATGTGGATGTGGGAAGAATGTAAACAGATCGAGAGATGAGCTAGGAGCCTGGTATCCCCTCCCTCCTAAACTTGTGACCTTTGGGCTGGGCACAGAAGCTAACCAGCCCACCCGAAAGAGAAGTCTGCCATCTTCTGTGGGGCGGAGATGAGCTGGGCATATTTGGCCCTGTTTTCTCTGTATTTCATTAAAATAAGCTGAACAGATCTTATCTGGGGGTCTGGTGCTGCATGTCAGACCTGGCATGGGATGAAAGTTGCTACTCTTAGGGCTTACAGGCTGGTGGGGATACATGTGATTGGTTACATGCATAGGGTGGTTACATGCAACTGCTGGGTGCTATAGAGCACAGAGAGGCCCCTGATTGTCACTGAGGGGACAGAACAAACCACCTAGAGGATTGGGATGGGCAGGGCCTTTGCATAGCTGATGACCACCATTTGCATCACCTCGACCCTGGTGTACAGTGCACTCAGCAGCTGCAGAACGGGCAGAATAAGCTGTTCTGCACAGTCCTTTCCTAGGTATCTTTATTATGCTTTTGCTGTTCTCATGTCCCAGAACTCCTGGAGAGGACAGAGGGTGGGCTGACTTCTGTCCCCCACTTCCAGACCAGTAGCCTGAGGCTCTGGAATGGTGCCACTTGCCCCGGTTCCCACATGTAGTGAATGAGGAGCCTCAATTGTACCTTGGGTAGCCCCAGGGATCTCAGCCCACATTCTCACACCCTACCAGAGCTAAACACACATCACCCAGCGGGAAGTGGCACCAGAATGTGGCAGAAAATTAGTTGTCTTGTTCCTGTGGTGTGAAATGGAGTTAGTGGGCGAAAGCTGAAGTTTCTGAGCAGACTACTTGATAGGATGTGCATTTTATCATTGTGAAAGCTGCTTCTCGGAGCCATTTGACATGGCTCACGGGGTCCACTCGGGGCTCTGGTAGGAACATTGAGGTTGTCTGAGTAACAGGTTGCCCCTGATGGGAGCCTTCCTCCTGATCAAGGGGATGTCCTAGTCTTAGCCAGAAAGGGGTGTGGTGTGTCCCTTCTGGTTCCCAGAGCCTGCTCAGGGTCAGCAATAGGGTCTCTCTGATGCCTGGTCTTGGGGACAGGCCAGCTGCAGCATGCAACATTTCCTGAGAGATTAAGCTCTTAAAAGCCTTCAGGAGAAGTGAGGTCCATGGATTGGAGCAGTAAGCAGAGAGCTCTCTGATTGGCCGCCAGATGTCTCCTCTAAGCAGAGGACTAACACAGAAGGATGCTGTCTAAAATCCGCAGCGCTTGGGTGTGCTTGCCCTGACCCAGTCCCTGGGCTCAGTGGGGCTTTGGGGTTGACAGGCACAGACTCCCAGACTGGGTCTGTGGGTTCCACATGATGATCTACAGGGGTGCTTGGTATGTGGATTCCAGATGGGTTGCAGGGGTGCAGGAGGGCTCCTGTCTCCTTTTTGCTGCTGAGTACTGTGGAATTCTGCCTATAGAAGTTCCACGAATCCTCTTGGAGAAGCTTCAAGTTTTGAGTAGGGAAGATGGATGGAGCAAGTCCTGAGATGCTTAGCTTAGAAGCCTCCACCTGGGAGACACTCCCCCTCCAGATGCATCCATTAGGAATATAATTTTTGCACACTTACAGTGGCCCTGCTGGGCTGGAGCCAGGTCCCTCTAAAAAGCATTTTTCTCCTTCTCTCTAAAAGCATCACTTTTAAACCTAGATATTGTGTCTACCCATTTCCAGACTGTTTTCTTTTGAGGCATTCTTACACCTGGCAAAGCTAGAGCAAATCGCACAGTAAACCTGTTATGCCTGCTCACATTCTGCAGTTAACCCCTGGTTAGACTTCTCACACGCTTGTGAGTCTATTGAAATCCTCCTAGGTTTGCATGTTTTTATTGGATACCAGTTTGTCTTTAGTACTGTAGTTATTGATAATTGGGAACCATTGTTGGCTAACTCTTTTATAGCACTGGAGTAAATTACCATAGACTACCATGGCTCAATCCCCACTCTACTAAGACAAATGGATGAGATGGATGAGGTTTTGTTTGTTTGTTTATTTATTTTTATTTATTTATTTATTGAAGACAGGATTTCTCTGTGTATCTTTGGAGCCTGTCTTGGCACTCCATTTGTAGGCCAGACTGGCCTCAAACTCACAGAGATCTGCCTGCCTTTGCCTCCTGAGTGCTGGGATTAAAGATATACACCACCACGGCCCGGCTTCAAATGGATGAGTTTTATGGAGCTATTGGTGTTCCTTAAAAAGCTGGAAGGTGCTGGGGCTTTGCACTTAGGTCCTTGATGGCTCTGAGCAAGTGTTTCACTGATCCTAGCTCCTCCGTCACTTGAGGATTCTAGGTGGGTGCCCTCTCCCTGAGCCATGCCCCAGCCCCTCACTAGGGATTCCAGGCTGGTACTCTTCCACTGAGGTACACCCTCTCCTCATTGGGGGATTCTAGACTGGCACTCTCCCACTGAGTCATGTCATTATCCCATTACTGGGGGATTCTAGGCAGGTGCTCTCCCACTGAACCATGCCTAAGCCCCTAACTGGGAATTACAGCAATCCCTCTCCCATGGAGTCATGTCTCCAGCCCTGTTCCCTTTATTCTTTATGTGGCTCTTTCTTCCCAAGAATTTTCATCCAATGTAATATGTGTTATGCTCCTGGGTCTTTTATTAATTAACCTAGCAACTCCTCAGCAAGAAAAAAAGTATATAAATGGATGTTTTAAAGATTTCCTCTGACCTTAGTCATAGTCTGTGAAAGTCACTTGTAGATTGAGACAACAGGGCCGTGTCTGCTGATCACAGCAGACCGGGTGCTGTTATGATATGACGGATATCTAGACATGGAGAGGAATAGGAAACAATTGTGAGTGGCAGTGTGCTCTCCTGAGAAGGTTGTGGGCAATGTGGTGTTTTGATGAGGACTGTCACTGAATCAGCCCTTTGGTGTCCAGAGGTCCCTACCTGGGTATGATGCTTCCCCAATGGGCCAGGAATGTCTTTCATAGTGGAGCCCTTTGGGAAAGGGCTATGGGAAAGAGCTACCCCAATGGACTTTCTCTACAGAGCTATTTCTGGAAGGACTTTGTATCCCCATAGACTAGAAGTCACCATCTAAATTTCCAAGATTTTTAAAAAGTGCACAGGGGTGTGTGTATGTGCGTTCGTGTGCGTGTGTGTGCACACATGTGTGAATATGTGTATGGAGATCAGAAGTCATTATCAGGTGTCATCCTTAGGATACTGTTCACCTCTGGTCTGTCATTGACCTGGAGCTCACCAAGGGAGCTAGACTGTCTGGTCACTGAGTCCCAGTGATCCTCCTGTCTGTGCCTCCCCAGTGCTAGGATTACACGCATGCTCCATGCATCTTAACATGACTTTTTGGGATCAAACGTAGGGTCTCATGCTTGCAAGTGCTTTACAGGCTGAGTGAGACGTCTCCCCAGCCCCCAAGTTGGCAAAATGCATTTTACCTGCATCAAGGTTTATCTGGGTAAAGGTAGCAACAGAGTGTCTAACTAGTGAGCTTTGCACATGCGTGACCTCTTGGCCTGGAGTTCACTATTACCTTGGGGATTCGAAAGCATCCTGCTCCCAACTTGCGGGTTGAGGAATAGCCCAAATTTTGGACACAGAACTTGTGCTTGTGCTGTCTAGCCTGACAGTTGGCTTGTGAGTTTGGAGCCTTAGCTTTGCGGGGAGTCCAATCCCTAGTCACTTCTGTGGGAAGAGGGATGCCCTGAGAGCAGCACAGGGGGCTGCCCCCGTAGTTACCCAGAGCACACACTACCTGGGTGCTCTCATTAGGAGCTCCCTGCCTCAATAACAGATGTCACTCCTCCCTTAGCTGTGGCAGCTTACTCTGTGTGTCACCCCCAAACCTTCTCAAGTCCCAGCAGTGAAGCCTGGCAAGCTATGAGGATCTG
>LOJH01001718.1:5034-46778 GCA_001685095.1 Ellobius talpinus
GGACCTTTGGAAGAGCAGGCAGTGCTCTTAACCCCTGAGCCATCTCTCCAGCCCATGTTCTCATTTTTTTAAGTACTGCATATGTATAAACACACCCTGCCTTGGAATGTGGCCCCATGGGTTCTTCACCTGGTCTCTAGGCTTCCTAACAGTATGGCAGACTCAAGATTTCAGGTCTATGCATAGTGCAGGACGTGTCAGGCTTCCAGGACAAAGTTTCTAGATGGACATATTATTTCTGGAGTTAACTGGAAATCTGTGCAGTTTCTGTTACTTCTGGTGTTTATAAGCAGGACATAACCCCACGGGGTTAGAGGACAGCATTAAACCTTCTTCAAGGTCATTCAACAGAGTGTGGACTGGGAGATGAGACAACTATCTTCAGGCAACTAATCTTCCACATGGAGCCATTACCAGTATTGAAAGCAGACAAAGACGCGCGAAGGCCAATGAATACCTTGTGACCTGTGACATTTGACTTCCGCTAGTGACACCCTTAGACCTTTATCAACACAAACTTCAGGCACCATGGGCCTCAGTTAAACCTGCAAGTGCTGAGTTGTGATGTGGCAGGGGCACTAGATTCTGAGCAAGAGATGTGTGTTGGCAGTGGCCATCTTTGCCTGATAGCAGAGCTGGGTTGGGTTACTGTTATTATTGTTATTGGTGAATACTGGGTTTGGGTTTTGTTTGATGCTGGGATTGAACCCAGGGCTTTACCACACACACAAAGCCACAACTGCAGACCAAGGGCCGTTGTTTGAATACACTATTGAGTTTGACCCATATTCTGATCTTTTTTTTTCTTCTCATTTTTGCTTGTTTGAGACAATAGTCTCCTCAAACTCAGTATGTAGCTGAGGAGGGTCTTGAACTCCTGATTCTCCGGCCCCTGTTTTCTGAGTGCTAGGGTTAGAGACATGTGCTTCAATGCCAGGTTTTACTTAAGCTGGGGATGGTATCTAGGGCTTCTGGCCTGTTAGGTACTTGCTCTACCAACTGAGCTATGGCCTCAGCCCCTAGTCTTATCACCAAGCGCCTGAGTTTTAAATGCAATTCTTTTTTTTTTAAATTTTGAGGTTACAATTTGATTCCAGTATTTCTCCCCTTCCTTTCCTCTCTCAAGCCTGCCCATGTGCCCCTCCCACTCATCTTCAAATTCACGGTCTCTTCTCTCACTAATTGTTACATACATATATGTATGTCATATTGAAGGGACTCTAGCTCTCGCAAGCATGGCAAACATGGCTCTTTCAGGTCTTGCCCTTCTCCCCCATTCCCTCATCTTGTCTTGCTAAAAAAAAAACATTATAATACATTCCTGAATTTAGCCCCCCAAAGTCTAGGCCCTTATTTGGCCACTTTCTCCGAAGGCTGACTACCAAGGTCCAGCTATCAAAGTATCGAAGCCCAGCAATCAAAAGACCCCCTTTGGCTGCCCTAATTAACATGCCCAATTAAAATTAAATACCTCACCCTAACACAGAGTTTCCCCTTTTACTTTCATAAACTGCCATTTGCCTATGGGTCACATCTGTCTCCTCTGTATTCAGAAAGCAGTCCTTCGTCCCTCCACGACAAACATCTCTGCCCTCCTTCCTCTTCTCCTGTCTTTGTCTCCTATTCCCTGTCCTTTGCCCCTTTGGGGCAAATAAATCTCTTTTGTGCTGAGAACTTGGTCTGGGGGCTCCTGAGATGATACTAACCTCTTACACACACACACACACACACGCACACACACGCACATGCACCTAAATACACCCTGTTCAGCCCATATAGTGTTACTTGTATGTATATTTTTAGGACTGACCTTTGGGCACCAGATTACCAGTTGGTGTGCTGTTCCTTGGGAAGATCTCCTCTCTTGCTCCCAGCTTCCCTCGGTTGCTTAGAGCTCTGTGTGTAGGGTGGAGGTCATGTGGGCTCCCCCACCCAGTCTGGCATGTCCCCTTGTGACATCCTGTGCCACTCGTGTTTGGGTGGTCGTATTGGTAAGACTTTATGGATAAGGCTTCTGATGTTACTAAGAGACTCACTCTCATAGCAAACTCCCAATTCTCTCGCCCTTGCAATCTTTCTGCCCCTCTTTTGCAGCTTTCCCTGAGCCTGAGGTGTGGGAGTGTTTTGTAGATGCATCCTTTGGGACTGGGCTCCATGCCTCTGCATTTTGATTGGTTGTAGCGGCTTTCTGTAGTGGTCTCTGTCTGTTGCAAAGATAAATAAAATTCTCGATAGCATATTCCCAATCTTTATTTATTTCAGAAAAGATTTCCTTATGTAGCCCAAGCTAGCTTCAAATTTATGATCCTCCTATCTCAGCCTTAGGAAACTTAAAAGTTCAAGGTTAGTTTTAAAAGTTCAGGGTCATCATGGCTACGTGAGAGCTTGTCTCAAGATGGTTTTTTAAAAAGGAAGAAAGGAAAGAAGAGAGGGAGGGAGGGTAGAAACAGCTTTGTCTTTAATCTGATTCCTACCTACACCTCACTTACTGCTTGGAACTTGAAAAACCTTATTAGCTTTCAGTCCTGGGTGGCCACTCTCCTGGTTGCCAGAGCCTTGTTTAACACAATGTTTGGGCGCCCTCTGGTGGCTTTGGGTAGGAATACTTAGGCCAGGGCCCAGGTCTCAAATCTCTGGTCTCCTGTCTGGCTGGACTCTGTAGCCACTTCACTTGTGCTCAAATTACTCTGCATGGCGTTTTCCTATAACTCCTCAAGTCTTCCCAGAACCCAAGGTGCGGACTTATCTATAAATGGGGCTTTTCAGATGTAATTAATTGACTAAGAATCCCAAAAGGTCATCCTGGATGACCTTTGGTGGGCTTAACTCCACGTTCTGATGCCCTCGTAGAGGCAGGGTATGGAGACACACAGAGAAAAATGTCCTATGAAAACAAAAAAAAGGCTGGAGCGATGCGTCTACAAGCCAAAGATGAGGCCAGCAGCAGATGCCAGGAGAAAGGTGCCTCAGAGCCTCCCAAAGGGGCTTGACCCTACCTTCATCTTGGTCCTCTGACCTCCAGAACCCAGTAGAACATACTTCTGTGATTTGACTCCGCCCTCTTTGTGGTGATTGGTCTGGTCCTTCCTACAACATCCCCCGAACGGGCTGCTGATCTGAGGCCTCCAGGGTGGGGTGCTCACAACCTGGATGGTAGGTCGTTGCTGGAGAATTCTGTCTTCTGAGCTGATTGGGGGTACCACCGGTGTTAGAGCCTGTCATCCCTGCTGGGTGGGGATCCAGGAGCGATTCATAGAGGAGGTAGCACCCAAACTGGACCTTAAAGGATGGAGGGAGTGAAAAACAGCAGGAATGGGTGTGTACTCAGCACGGACCTGATGACAGAGGCAGTAGAAGACCCTGAAGTGGGGCAGTGTGGGCCACGGACCCTTCTATTTCTGTGTAACTAAGCACTGAGCAGTAAACAGAGGCATGTGGCTAGATGGGGTCAAGAGGTTAGCTTGAAGATGTGAAAGGTCCCTAAGAGGTGGAGAGATGGCTCAGTAGTTAAGAGCACTGACTGCTCTTCCAGAAGCCCTGAGTTCAATTCCAGCTCACAACCATCTGTAATGGGATCTGATGCCTTCTTCTGGCAGGTAGGCATACAGGCAGACAGAGAGCACTCAGACCTAAATAAAATACATGAATAAATAAAATTAATTTAAAAAATTAAAATAAAAAGTTGTGAAAGGCCCAATCTTTAAAATTCCCGAGCTTCAGCCATACTAAGTGTGTCATTGCTCCCAACCCAGGGGAGTGCTTCCAACTAAGCTACTCCACTCTTCTCTTGTATTAAGGGGTTTTGGTTCTGAATTTGTCCAGGAGGAATCCTTAGGTCCCTTCCTCAGGTCACAGACTTGTGACTGGGCTGCACAGGGGAGGCTGTGGCAGGAGGGTGGTGGGTTTGAGCACTTCTTGGGCTGCCTAGTAAGATGCTGTCTCAAAAGACAGTTTAGGTACGGTCAGCGTGGACCATCTTTGGAGCATTGATGTCCCAGCTGTCATCCTCAAGGCCTCAGGTCCCTAGACCCTTTGGACCTCAAAGCTGTGCCATAGCCTCCCTTCTGGGAGAGCCGCTGTCACCATCCAGGTCAATCTGACCTGAGTTTCTGTCACTTACAACCAGTAGGTCCTGGCTGGTGATGCTTCCAAACCCAGCCCCTGCTGACCAAGAAGCCACTGAAGCAAAGGAGGATGGAGCCTCTCCTGTTCTAGCACTAACAGAGGGTGCCACGCCTGCGCCCTCGCCTCCTCCTGCTTCTGTTTTGAAAATAAAATTTTCCATGCATTATGAGTTTCTGAAAACATCTCTGGTAAACACAAACTAATCTCGGGGATTTGTTGTATGCATTTATCTAAGTGAGTCATGTTGATATTTTGGCAAATTGGCTTATTTCGGCTTCTCGAGTTTCTCTCTGAGCTTGTACTTCTAAAGGAGCCTTAAGACAAAGACACAGTTCTCTGAGATAGAAAGGGTGGGGCAGAGACACCACGGAGGTTTGGGTCATTCCCTCTCTTGACTGTACTGACTTCTCTAGCATCGCCCATCCAGCACCAGGGGCTCTCACGCTCCTCAGAAAGTGTCAGGGCTCCACCGTGAGCTGGAAGGCTCCATCCTCCTTTGCCCAGCCTGGGCTACATGGGGAGGTCCTGTTTAAAAACACAAGTGGGGGATGGTGTTGGAAAGAATTTGCAGGAAGGCTCTATATGAAAGAATAAATTGTAGCTCAGTTAGTAATGCTTGCCCAGCTCACAGGAAGCCATGAGTTTGAACTCCAGCACAACATAAAACTACACAAGCTGGTGCATGGCTGTAATCAGAGCACCTAGCGGAAAAAGCAGAAGAATCAGGAGCTCAATGTCGTCCTTGGCTATGCTGTCAACTTAGGGCCAGCCTGGGCTACATGAATAGGCTCCTGTCAACAAAAAGGAAGAAAGGAAAGAGAGAAGAGCAAGGTCACTGGAGGCTACTGAAGAGAAGTGATGTCCAGCTTGTCCACAGGACGAGGCATAGGCATAGAGTCTTTAGACACAGGCAAATATTCAAAACACAGCAAGCAAAGAAGATAGCTGAAAGACGACGTCAGGGCTGATATGGGACAAGATTATGTACTCGGTCATTTCATCTGTTTACCATGTAGTTTAACAATATGCATCCTAGTGACCTATCAGGCCCAGGCCTCTGGGCACAACTGCGACCTGTGCCCGTGGAACTGGGGTGGGGGTGAGGGAATCCCAGAGAACCAAGGAGAAGGCAATTCAGTGGTCCTAGTGCAAGGCAGATAGACCTTCATATAAGGCCAGAGAGAAACTCAAGTGGCTTGGTCCTTTCTGCCTAAGGAGGTATGTACAAGGTGGGGCAACATGGGGAAGACTTGACGCCTTGACGCTCTGGGTGGATTCTGAAGGGTATGCAAGAGTTCACACATGCGCGCGCGCGCACACACACACACACACACATACGAGTGGCAGAGGTTTATAGCTTATGCGAAGGCTTGGGGCACAGAGAGCAGGAAAAGGGGAGACGAAGAAGAGGTTGGTGGGGAGGTTAGGGAGCGAAATCACCAGGCTTTTAAAAGGCAAGGACTTTTTGTGCTGGGAATTGGGTCCCTTGGAGGTTTTATATTTTAGTTCTGCTCTAACAGATGTGGCACAGATGGGCTGAGAGACTAGAAAGAAAAGCCTAGAAGAGCAAAGTCACTGCCTACAGACTGTGACAGGCTGCTGCTGACCGAATGACCGATGACCAGGGCCGAACTGGAAATTCGCCCTGCACAAAGGTTTATTAATTACCATGGAACGCGCCAGAGCAGCGGTTCTCAACCTGTGGGTCGCGAGCCCTCAGGAAATTGCAACAGGGGTTGCATATCAGATGTCCTGCATATCAAATATTTACATTGTGACTCAAAACAGTAGCAAAATTGTAATAATGAACTAGCAGCAGAGCAATTTTAAAGTTGGGGGCTCACCCCAACATGAGGAACTGTATTAAAGGGTCCCAGCATTAGGAAGGCTGAGAACCACCGGGGAAGAGGCTGGCCTGGGAGCCAAAGTGCAAAGGGTAATTTCATGCATCAACTGGCCTGAGCCTGGGGGTGCCCAGATTCAAAAGCTTAGTTGCCCATCACACCCTCAGATTGCACCTGTTCTCCTGAAAGCCACAGCCGGGGAGTGGCAGTTATCACTTCCTGCCCATGATCACAGGATCATGGGTACACAAGGCATGGACAGGGAGGTTGGGAAATGTGGTCCCTTCATGAGCAGCCTCGTTCCAGCTAGAACCTGGGGCTCTGTAGCTACATTAGGGGAGATGAGGCATGGAGCATCTGGTGACTCTGTCACAGTCTGTTTGGAGGGCCTCTTGGGGCTACCTTGGTTTTGGGACAGGAAGTACAGGCTCCCCTCCTGGAGTCAGGGTGGTCTTCTACCAGCTCCCAGACACATAGGGCTCTTAGAGCTCCCCGTGATTGGATTTGGGGAGAAGTCAATGAGACAGCTCAAGTGACAAGGGGCTTGTTATCGGTTATCAAACAGCCCTCAGCAGATCATGACATCCCACTGTCCCTCCAGTCATTTCCTTGTCTCCCCCTTCTCTTCACTTTCCTCAGCTAACAGTGTCATGGTCACCAGGAGGCCAGGCTAAGAGCCCCAACACCCAACACTTTAGAGGTAACCTGTCATCTCGTATCCAAGGGCCATTGATCCTAAGAAGGATAAACAGGGAGCTTTCAGGGCTTGCTTTCAACCAAGGGGACTTGCAGACATCCCATACAGCTGTGCCCATGGCTACTGTTTACTGTGGAAAGGACAGAGAGAAAAAACAGTCCAGAGCCAGGTGAGGAGAAGCTTTAAGATGCCTCAACTGGTGGTCACAAAGGCCACTTAAGTGCTCCTTCAAAGGGCTCTGAAAATACAAGTGAAACCCCTTCCCCTGGGAAGCTCAGCCCCAGACGTCAGGGTGTGTATTGGCAGGTCACACAGGTACCCCTGCCTGGCATGTCCTAAAATTCCAGCCTCTCTGAAGGAAAGCTGATGTTCACCATAAGCCATCTTGTTTGATGAATACTTTGGGGACAGTGGGCCATGTTTCTCAGAGAATCATGGGAACTCGCCTGAAACACGATATGCCAGACACCGGCCAAGACCCAAGCTCCCAGGCTGACCTGCCAAAACACTAGTGGCTTTGGGTACTGGTAAAGGGGCTTGCTGTGAGAGCCTGACTGCTTGAGTTTGCCCCCAGGAGTCACATAAAAAGCCAGAGGAGTTATGCACATCTGTAATCCCTGAATAGCTACAGTGAGATGGGAAACTGACCCAGGTGAGCACACACCAGCTAACCCACAGTACACAGCACAGCAACAGAAGCAAGAGGGGCCCTGCCACATACACACGTGCATACACACACTAGCATGCATGCGCATACACACTAGAGTGAGCCACACACCAGCTAATCCACAGGACAACATAGCAACAGCAGAGGACCCTGCCTCTCTTTCTCTTACATACACACACACACACACATTGTGGCATGTGGGCACCCATATTCACACACAAACAAAAGTCCAGACCAATAATAAAAGGGCCATACCCTAGCAGGCTGACCTCAACTTCCTCCCAGCCTTCCTATTCATTAGCCCTTTACTGCATCTCAGCAACTACAATCACTGACGCAGATGTAAAGATACAGCCTCTTCATCCAGGGTGCACCAGAGTGGGGTCCAGGCCTCCCCACTATTACCCAGTTCTGTTCACCCCTTTGCCACGAGTCTGAAAACTCTAAGAGAGCAGCCTCATATATGAGCAAAAACTACATCTATATTTGGGCATGGCATGCATCCGTAATCCCAGCACTTGGGTGTAGAGGCAAAAGGACTGTCACAAGTTTGAGGATAGCCTAGGCTATATAGTATGTTCTAGGCTAGCCACCGCTATAGTGTAAGACTTTACACTGCTAAAATTCCTTCTGTGGGCAGTGTCTTAGTTAGGATTTCTATTGCTGCGAAGAGACCCCATGACCACGGCAACTCTTAAAAAGGAAAACATTTAATTGGTGCTGGCTTACAGTTTTAGATATTTAGTCTATTATCGTCATGGCAGAAAGCATGATGGCATGCAGGCAGACATGGTCAGAAGGAGTTGAGAATTCTACATTCAGATTGGCAAGCAACAGGAAATGAATGCCGCACTGGGCCTGGCTTGAGCATCTGAGACCTCAAAGTCCGCCCCCAGTGACACACTGCCTCAATAAAGCCACACCTACTCCAATAAGGCCACACCTCCTACTAGCACCACTCCTTGTGAGTCTATGGGGCCATTTTCTTTCAAACCACCACAGGGGGTGATCATTTATCCCCCTCTCCAAGGTCCCAACGATGAACCAAGATACAATTCCATCAAGGTTCATTTTGGGGAACCTATGACTTCACTAGGCTTACTTACAGAGCAATGGATAGAGGTTCCCGGCAGGAGAGTGGGTGACCTTAAAGCAGCCGCACAGGAAGGTCTGCACTATGACTTTATAGATGGAGCCCCCTCCCCTAGTTCTTTCCCACCCATAAGCTCTACCCCACCCCACCACTACCCCTGTCCAGGCCACATGCAATTATGGCAGAATTACATACAAATGTTTGGAAAGGTATCCAGATTCCCTGTAAGGGTCCATTCAGGGAGGACTGTGCAGCGTGGGGAGACACAGGCTGTCGCTATAGAAATGATTGTTGCCTTCTTCCCTCTGTGCTGGAGATCAAACCCAGGGCCCTGCACATGCCAGACAAGCATGTGCTCTCCCACTGCCAGTCTGGAAGTATTTCCCCCTCCTTTCCCTTCCCTGTTAGGCTCTAAATGCAGAAGCTTTTCCAGCTTCAATGGCACCTGTACCAAACTGGAGCAATATAGACAGGCTTAGAAAGGCCGCTGCACGCAGACCACAGGCAAATCTGTGAAGCGCTCACACGGTCCTTAAAAGTTTCCACATGGGAAAGATAAAGATGCACAATGTGAAGAGACAGCTTCCACCCAGGGAAGATATCTGCAAACGCTCATGTGACAAAGGACTGACATCAGAGTATGTCATCTTTCCCCACAGCAGAAAGAGTCTGGCTTTAGACAAGGCTCTCATCTCTAAAGACATTCGTCAGAAGATGGATAGGCAAATGCTCAACCAGGGCCAGCGAGATGGCTCAGCAGGTTACAGCAATTGCCACTTAAGCCTGATGATCTAGTTCGATCCCCAGAGCCCACAGTGGAAGAGAGGTTGGTTGTCCCAGAAGTGTCCTCTGATCTGTGTGTGTGTGTGTGTGTGTGTGTGTGTGTAATCCATCGACCAGAATAATAACCTTCAATAAATGAATGGCCAACACAATTTTGAAAAAGCACTTATGGCCCCTACCCGCTCATGCCAATCAGAAGGACAAAAACTAGCAGGGCATGGTGGCACACACACCTATAATTCCAGCATGTGGGAGGCAGAAGCAGGACTGGGAGTTCAAGGATAGCCTCAGCTATAAAGTGAGCTAGCCTGAGGTTTTTGAGATCTTGACTCCAAAGCAAAGAAATGAAAAACACAAGCTGGTCACTGTGTGAAGAAAAGGGGACCCTTTTTCCTTTTCCACAGTTGGTGATGATGCAGAGTAGCTCAGTCATCCTGGAGGACAGTTGGGTGTTTTTTTTTTTAAATAAACATAAAACCACATGGTGCAGTAAACTCAAGGCTGATTAGATGCCCAGAAAAAGGGAAGGAAGCTGGCATGCTAAAGAGACATCTGTCCATCCCCTCTCACTGCAGCACTGTTCACAGCAGCCAAATATGGAATCAACCCATATTTTAAATGTGCTGCATAGGGGACTGGCGAAATGACTCAGTGGTAAAGACGCTTGCTGCCACGCCCCGTGAGCTGCATTCTATCACCAGGACACACACAATGGAAGGACAGAGCAGATTCCCACAGGTTGTTCTCTGACTTTCACACGCATGCTGTACCATGCACATACATACAAATTAAAGAAATAAATGTGCTTTTTAAATGTAATACATATGCAGTCGGGTGATGGTGCATACTTTTAATGTCAGCACCCAGGAGGCAGAGGCAGGCAGATCTCTGAGTTCAAGGCCAGCTTGGTCTACAGAGTGAGTTCCAGGACAGCCTGGGCTACACAGAGAAACCCTGTCTCAAAAAAAAAAAAGCAAAATGCTACATATGCGCATGGCCATTAAAAGAATGAAATCCTGTCATTTGTGGCAATATGGATGGAACCAGAGGACGTTATATTAGACAAAGAAAGACAACTGCTGTATGGGCTCATATAGAAGCTAAAGAAGCCCGTCTCACAGAGCAAGCACAAGCTGTAGTCAAATGAGAAGCATGGGGGAAGGACATGGGGAGCAGGTGGCTAATTGGTACAGGGTGGCTAATGGCAAGGATGCAGGGCTAATACCTAGAGTTCTGTAGTGAGGTAAGGAGGCCACGGTTGACAATGAAAGGCATATTTCAAACAGCTGGTACAGAGCGAAAGAATGCAATGTTGGAATCCAGCTCAGGCCACAAGATCTGCATCCGCCTCCTCTCATAGCTAACGGGCACTTTGCTGAGATGTTGTCCTTGAACCTTTAGCTGACAGCCGTCCCTGGGGCAGGATCTGTCACCCAGGAAAGTCAGTTCGCAACAGAGGGCGTATTGGTAGCTGTACATTCTGTTCTCCACCAGCTTCCCTGCCTCCTTCCTCCAGTGAACCTGGCTGTGGGCTTATGCTGTGAACCATACCTCATCATCACAGAAGAGACCCCACATCTACTGCGTGGGACCCCAATTTCCTCTCTTCGGGGTGCCTCCTGTGTTGTCTGTCTCTGGTTTTAGAGCCTAGATTCTCCTCAGAGCTTCTGCCACGCTTTTACTGCCTCTTTGTCTGACCATGCCAATAAATGCCTGACTTCCCAGTAATCCGACCCAGTGTCCTTGAACTAACTCCTGTCTTCTGAAGCCCTTCAGAGAGGATTTTGAGTGTTGCTAACATAAGAAATGATCAATATTTGTGGTGACAGACACAGCGGTGCCCTGATTTGCCTGCTGCACACTGTATGTATGTACTAACAGAGCCCACTGTGACCTGTGAATACCAACAATTTCACATGTCAGTTAAACATTGTGGTGGTTTGAAAGAAAAGGGCCCTCAAAAGGCAGTGGCACTATAAGGAGGTGTGGTCTTCTTGGAGGAAATGTGTCACTGTGGGGGCGGGCTTTGAGGTCTCCTTTCTCAAGCTTCACTCAGTGTGACAGTCAGTCAACTTCCTGCTGCTTTCTGGTCAAGATAGAACTCAAGATAGAACTGTCAGCTCCAGCACCACCTCTGCCTGCATGCCACCATGTTCTCTGTCATGATGACAATGAACTAAACCGCTGAACTGGAAGCAAGCCACCCCAATTAAATGTTCTCTTTATAAGAGTTGCCATAGTCAGGGTGTCTCTTCACAGCAATAAAAACCCCAAGGCGGACATATATGTGTATGATAGGGCTTTTGTTTGGGTCCAGTCAAGTGCTCTCCATCTCTCGGCACCCTGAAACGTGTGGGGGTCAGACATGGACACAGCATTGGGGAGGCAGGTGGTGGGAAGGTGACCTGCATACTCTGTGATTGTACACATTCGGGTCTTTTTCTTTTAAGTTTGTTCTCATCTGCCCCTGCCCCTGCACCCCCCTCGCACCCCTTCCTTCTCCTGAAACCTGAACAAAGTCTATATATATTTTGTTTGGTCCCCAGAAGTCTGAACACCAGCGAGAAGCAAGATGCTAGCAGAAGGAGGGGCGAGAGGCTGGCTGAATTCAGGGACATGTCCAGGGAAGCCAGGGACCAGTGGGCACCCTATAAGTCTGGATGGCTTCAGCCATTGCTGCCAATTGGCCTGGGTCTGTCCCCAGCAACACTCAGTTTGCTGCTAGCCCAAGCGACACTGGGAATCCAGGCTGGAGAGATATGATGACAAAGGATGAATTCTTTCAGAACAAATGCTGATCCGTGAAGGGCAAAATTCCAACTTTACCTGAAAGTTGTGGTGCTCGCTTAGAGGACTCCCCAGGTGAACTGGGGCATCATCCTCTGTGCAGCCTCCTTGGAGCTGACCCAAAGATGCCATTCAGCAAGCCAGCTCTAAGGCCTGGCTGGGTTCGTGATTGGCTCAAGCCCCCATCCCTCACAGCTCCTTCAGTTTTGAACATGCATGCTCCCACAAGCCGAGGCAGGAAAGCCCTTCTAGGGTCCTCATTCCCATCTCTGCCCACTTCCTCCTTCCTTCTGGGAGCACAGTCCCCCCAACATATCCATCCTCACGCTTCCTTTCAGAAAGGCTCCTATGACTCCGAGGTTGGCCTTCAGGGTGGCAATGAGACGGAGTGAGGAGCTAAGTACCCGTAGGGCCCCCTTCACCTCTTTCTAAGGATTCCCTGCTCCAACCGTAGGGCAAGGCATGGCCTGTGACGGGGCATGTTGGCAAGGCTGCCTTCCAATGCTCATACTTCCACTGGTCCTTTCCCTGCACAGGGGAGTTATCTGGGGTCACAGTTAGCTGGTCTTCCAGCTAGAGTTGGAGTCCCCAGACAGGGTCTGGTCTCCGCAGCCCACTCTCCTGCCACAAAAGGCTGGTTAAAGGGAAGATGTGTGTAGGTGGGTGTGGAGGATGCTGGTTAGCTGAAGCAGCTTAACTTAAAGGATCCTCTGAAGTGGCTTCAGAGGTTTTAGTCCAAGGTCACTTGGACTCATTTCTTTGGAGCTGTGGTCAGGGTGTGGCAGCTCATCTCGCTGATGCCTTGACTGGATTTGGAATGCCTAGGAGACACACCTCTGGGTTCACCTGTGAAGGTTTCCAGATAGGTTTAACTAAGGCAGGAAGACTCCTACTGAGTATGGACTGCACTGGCCCATGGACTGGGGGTCTTGGACCAAATTTTAAAAAAAAGCAGTGGAGAGAATGAGTAGAACACCCCCATTTATCTTTCTCTGCTTTCTGTCTTGGGGTGCACATGCCTCATGCCCCTGCCACCGTGCCTATCCCACAGTGATGGACTGTGTCCTTGAACCACAGACCACTGTAAAGCCTTTTGTCAGGTGTTGCTTTTGTCAGGTGTATGTTGTCGCAACAATGAGAGAAATAACCATTATAGGAGCCCGTGATGGAGCAGGCTTCTCGCTTGACCCAGAAGTAAAGAGAGAGAGGAAAAGGTCAATGTCCCAGAAGCCCCTCCAAGTCCCCCCAGATGACCTGCTGACTCCCCCTAGGCTCCATCTCCTAAAGGCTCTGGCACCTCCCAGACCACTACAGGCTGAGGACCAAGCCTTCAGCATCTGGGCCCTCAGGGCACCCTGAGTGGAACCACAGCAGTGAGGCCTGTGAGCAGAAGGGACACAGCTGAACATTTCCCAGATCTGGTAAGAAATGAAAATAACGCAGACCTGTTTTACCAACTGGACGAGACCTGTGAAATCAGTGCCGGTTGGCACAAGGGGGCCCAATACAGCATAGCCTGCTGACCGGGCTGCACCTGACAGTTCAGGCTTCCTAAAAAACGCTGTTTGCTGTGATGAAGTTACTGGGTGCCTAAAGTTCTCTGGGACCCCATGCTCGGTTCATGCACCATCCTGGGTTTCATCCCCAGCTTATAGCTATGAGGAAAGTTCTAGAACTAGATTGCGTTGGTGTTTGGAAGCAGTGTAAGGGTTATACGGCAACTTTCATAGTATGTGTTTTAGAAAACAGAGTGTGTTGATCCCTATGTTCTCAGCACTCGTGGGCTGAGGCAGGAGGTTTGCCATGAGTTCAAGGCCAGCTTGACATACAGAGTTCTAAATCAGACTGTATTAAAACGAAGAAAACAAAATAAAGCTACCACCTGTCACATGGCCATTCCATTTGTGGGGATCTGGACTAGGGAAGTAACCCAAGATGGGTCCCATCACAAAACTGTTTTATTAGCAGAGCAGAAACAATAGCAGTGTCCAAAAATAGGGACAGTATTAAATCATCAGAGTAGATACATAATAGACAATATTATGGACCTATTAAGTCATTTTCCTTTTTATATTTTTATTTCTTGTGTGCATGGGGGTGAGGGTGTTGTGTGTGCCACAACACATACGTGTGTGTGTGTGTGTGTGTGTGTGTGTGTGTATGTGTGTGTAGGTCAGAGAACAGCTTGCAAGAGTCAACTGTCAAGTGTCTCCTTCCACCATAATGGGTCTGGGGGATCAAACTTGGATTGTCTGATTTTACCCACTGAGTCATCTCCCACACCCTTAATAGAGATTTTTTTTAAAACATGGATTAGGGCCGGCAGACCCGATTCAGTGGGTGCAAAAAGCTCTTACCACCAAACCTGAAAACCAGAATGATCCTCAGGACCCACACTTGCTGGTAGGACAGAACCAGCTATCCTCTGGAAATTCACACATGCATGGGTCACGTGCACTGCGCCCATGTGCGCATGCGTACACACATACCTCAAATCAATGTAACTTTTTTAATTAAAGGAGAAACCACAGGAGAGGTCCATAATGTGTACACACACACACACACACACACACACACACAAATTTTATCTCTGCTTTTTAGCTAAGACACAGGGGTGTGCTTACTAAGAGAGAGGCTAATTTGGATGGGCGGCATTCTTTGCAATAATGCTAAGCATTTCAAAGCAGAACCTGGTCCTCTGCAGATGAACTGGGCCCTGGCCTCTCCAAAGTCTCACTTGTAATAGTAAGAACAAAGAGCCGACTGAGGTAGTCTGGACCACAGGGTCTCATTTGCACAGGTCAGCTTTATGAAAACACTAAGAAGCAGAATAACCAGAGATCTCTTGGCGGGTGGTGTTTATAAAGTTTTTATTTTCCATTTTCTTAAAAATAACATTTGCTTTCCTTTATGCATGTGTAGAGTGAACTTGTTTCCCTAGGCTGAGTAATAGGCAGATAAAGACCATGGTAAGGTGAGGGGCCCCAGGTGGAGGCAGGTGGGTATGGGCGGGGCATGAGGGGATGTGGCGCAGAAGAAGGGGAGAGTAGGATCACCTATAGGACGGTTGAGTGCCCATCAACGCACACACACAGGTCTAACACTTGTTCAATTTTTTTTTAAAGACATCTAAAATTACTGAGAGATACAATGTCAGCACTTAAATCTACAGACAGAACCCAAGCACTGGACCACAATTTTTAACTCTAAGCTCGGTTATTGCACATTAGACGGCTTAAGTAGGACGCAGGCTGTGAAGCGGGATGCTCTGCCTGGGACTTGTTAGGGATTTCTTGAATCTCCTTTTGCAATCCCTGGTCCCCCTCTGGGCCAACGGCAGGCCAGGAGGCCCAATATGACCCAGGTGTCAAAGATGGGCCCCTGGTTTTCTCCAAGGGCTGTGGGCTCAGGCTTTTAGTGGGATGATACCAAAAGACACCACCCACCTACTCAGCGGTGAAGCCGGAAGCAGAGTTCAAGACAGGTCAAATAGGTGCCAACCCAAAGCAGGGGGGGCTGGAGGAAGGAAGGACCAGTGCCCACCCATCATGTGAGGTCACAACCCCTGTGGGACATTGGGGGGATGTCAAGATGTCCCATGTCTCTCTCACCAACATTCTCCCTTGCAGAGCTCCCCAGGCTAAGCTCCTTCCCCATCACTCCTGGGACCTCTGAGTGGTCTCTCAAGGCACATTTATTCCCTCCGACCCCAACCTGCCCCACCCTGAACCATCCTTCCCAGCACCCAGGGGCCCAGGAGGCTCCCAGTAGGGCAGTTTCAGGGCCCCTGCAAGATGTGGCTCTGCAATAATTTGGTTGAACTCTTGTCAACATAGCCCTAATTCCCCTGCCTGCACCACGGGAGTGAGAGCAGGGACGGAACCAGGAGGGGCTGGGCAGATAGCTTAGTCGATGATGAGGTCACAGGACTGACAGCCACCTAACTTGTGACCTTGTTCCTGAGGAAACCTGAAGCTTGCTTAACCAGAAGCCACCTGGGGATCATCAGCCCCATCAGGAACAGCTGCTCTGCCTACCTTTCTGGGGCTCCGTCTCAATGGGGTGAAAAGCAGTAGGGGAGTACTGGAGAAGGACAAGCTTCAGGACTCCTGCAAGCCTGCCGCAGGCCAGTTCAACCCCTTCTGCTTTCTTCTGAACATATTTACAAAGTCAGATACACAACCAGAAGACCCAGGGACACACAGAGCACAGCAAGCCCCTCACCCCAGGAGGAGGGGGCAGAATGGAAGTAGAGGATGCTTCTTTCTCTGTAACCCCATCCTCATTCCAGAGAGCCTAAAATCCTTCACAGCAACCCAGGGACATTCTGGAAATCCAGCTGGGGCAGAGGAAGAATCAGACTCCAGCCTAGCGAGAGCGGGAAGTTTCAAGTAACTCCAGCCAGAGGAGGAGGAGAGGCGGGGTGTGGGAGGAGGATGGGGAGGAGGAGGAGGATGGGGAGAAGGAGGATGGGGAGAAGGAGGAAGAAGAGGAGAAGAAGGAAGAACAGAGGCTGCTCCTGGAATGCAGAGGGCTGATGTGACTGAGCCAGGGACCAGAGGAAGGTGGCAGAGGCCTGAGGAAGGGCAGAAGGAGGAAGCGGAGGATAGGATGGGGGACACTGGAGAGTCAGAACTGTGTTGTGGAAAGAGAAGCACTTTATGGAACTTAGTGGCATTTCCGTATTTCTCCCAGGAGATGACAAAGAAGGTGGCCATTCCAAGGGTGGCAGAAAGGGATGGGAAGGATGAGGAGGAGGCTCTTCCCTAGAGTCCAACCAACACTCAGTGAATGCATCCAGCCAGTGCCCCAGGATGCTGAAGAGAACCAGACTGGGGCCTTGTCCTAGAAGCCTCGGAACAAGAGCCCCAGGAGCTGCCCAGCCTCCCACCACCCCAACACACAGATGGCCTCCTCCTTAGCCATCAGAGTGGCCCCCAGGTGTTCTCTCTCTCTCTTTCTCTCTCTCTCTCTCTCTCTCTCTCTCTCTCTCNCACACACACACACACACACACACACACACACACATGCGCATGTACCAAAAGGTATCAGAGGCCCAAGTACAGGTAAGAAATTCTTCATCAATATATATTAAGAAATTTCCATTGAAAAGGGAGGAATGGGAAACAATAAACATACAGAACCCCACAGGGCATCTGGGTAAGAGGACCTCCCACTGGGCCTAGAGGTTTGGGGACATGGTGAGGTATGGCCTCAGAGCCTAGCTGCCCAATGTTGTCCCCTCTACTCATATATGCTGAAGGGCTTTAAATAGAGCGGGGGTTAGTTCTGCTAGGGTGTCTTGGCTATCTTGGGGACACTTGAGACAGAGGAGACGCTATGGTTGAGAAGACAGTGGCTTTGATGCCTCTCCTCCAGGACTATCTCAGGGTACAGGAAGTGGCGGCTTCCCACTACTTCCTCGCATAGGGTCTCAGGGACATGTCTTTCTATTGGTCTGGGCAAGAAGGGACCATTTCCTTCGAGGGTCAAGGAGGAGGTGGGCACACATATGCTGCTTTCTGGTCCTCTACTCCTTAGACAAGGGGAACCCTACCTGGGGGACAGAGACAGCAGAAGAAAGACCTCAGAGCAGGCTGTATCAAAGCTCGGCTGCATGATGACAGCCCCCGTTTGTCAAGAAAGCATCCTAGATCCCCATGAGGCAACAGGTGCTGACTGGGTTAATCTGAGGTCAGGCATAGAGGGTCCTCCCCTGCCTTCCTCACTGCCTCTGCCTGTTCTTCTGGGCTATCTGTGGTTTCTCGGGAATAGGTTAAAAGATGATCTACTAGGTGTATCCAGCCTTTGGACATTGACCATTGTCATCTACAAAGTTGACACTCAAGAACTCCTCAGTCGAGTTACCAAAAAAAAACTGAACCAAACCAAACAAACAAAAACAACAAAGAAATTATGTCTTAGGTAAGTTTACAGTCTTGTGTTGGACCACACTGATAACTATCTTTAACCATATGCAGCCCAAGAACCATGGTTGGACATACCTACAGCTAGACCTTCAGATATCAGACAGGTCCACCTTGCTGTGTGTGGCATCCTGCCTATTGTCACCAGAAGATGGCTGGACTTTCGCACCAAATCAGCCTGATTTGGGGAGGGTGCCCAGCCTACAGCTTCCCTCCCTTCCTCTCTTTGACCCTAGAAGTTGGAGGAAGAAAGGCAGGAAGGGGCAGGGGGAGGTAGCGCTGACTGAGCAGGGAGGAATACCAGGTGCTGGGCTGAGGGACAGAATTGGGGTGTCTCGTTTCAGTGCCTTTGGCCTGTTACTGTGTACATGTGTATGGACATGTACATTTAAAAATCAACAGCAAAGGAAAAGAAAAGAACTACAGGGAGGAATGGGCCTTTGGGTGACTCACTGCCAGGAGCAGCATGGATCAAGGACACATGACAGCACGTGACACACGCACACGACATACATGCACACGCATGCACAAACACACACACACACACACACACACACACACACCAGTCACATGCCTCACTCTCCACTCCAGTCCTCCCCGCTGGAGCCAGGGTCCTTCACACTGACTTCCGGATCCATTTGCTAAGTTGCCTGCTGTTGTCCAGGTTTCTTCTGGCCCGTCTCTCTGGCCATCGGCACCCTGGCCTGCCGAGGCCCTTGAGGGCCATCTACCAGATGTAGCCTCCATCATCTGCCTCACCGGCCTCACCCTCCTCCTCCTCGGCCTCCTCTCCTGCCTCTTCTGTCTCCTTTTCCTCCTCATCCTCCCAGCCGACACCGCTTCCAAAGTCCCCTGAGAAACCCACGATGTCATCTGTTGGGGGAACAAGTGGAAGGTTGGTAAGGAGCCCACTGTATCTCTTCTCTCAGCTCGGGGTCCTGCCCCACGCACACAAACCCAGGAGCAGGTTCTCAGGAGGCTTCCAGCGCCGCCAGCTCTTACCACAGTCAGGGTTTCCATGCATGCGTGTGCCAGTCAGCTCCAGGCCCAGCTGGTCCACGCACCAACAGTCACCACTGCTCTGGTCGCACTGCATCTTCCGGTAATAGCCGTCCTCATCACAGCTCGGGATGAAGATACCTGAGCGTTAGAACAGGAACCCTGAGGGGTCTTGTGTGTGAGCAGGGGCCCAGAGAACCTCAGAACCTGGCCAGCCTGGTACTGACACCCCACCCCCAAGAAACCAGACACTCAGGGCTTGTTTCTTCCAGTACTACTGACACTCCCTGAGAGGCGGTTGAGGAGACTCTTGCCTACCAAGCTCATGAAACCCAGAAGGGTGCTTTCCTGTGTGGTCCTAGGCCTGGTCCTCCTATAAGGTTCATCGTATGCCATAAAGGGCAGCTGGAATCTCTGGGCCTCAAGGGAGCTCAGGGAAGCACCCCTGGCCTCCTCCTCTGCACCCCTCCTCACCTGGCTTCTTCTTGGCTGCCTCCTGGATCTGTGTGCGCTCCAGTTCTGCCAGGCAGGGGGGCTCTGTAGAGAGAAGCAGTCTTAGGGTTGACCCATGATGCTGAAAGCACCCCAAACTTAGAAGACTTTGTGGAGGCTCTGCAAAATAAAACACCTGAACTCTCGGGTTTTATCTGACCACACCAGGGTGGTGGTGGTATGTAGGGATCCCACTAAGATCCTCAAGCCAGTGTAGGGTTCCGCTGGGTGAAAACTCCCAGTGTCTATAAGGGAGGCCTCTACAGCTTAAGACAAGCTAACGATCCTAAGAATCCCAGGGTTCTTTCTCTAGGGAACTCATAGGATGAGTTTTTAAAAAAATTCAGAAGAAAGTTTAGTGTGGTGGTACATGCCTTTAATCACAACACTCTGGAGGCAGAAGCAGGTAGATCTCTCTGAGTTTGAGGCCAGCCTGGTCTACATAGATAGGTCCAGGACAGCCAAGGCCAGATAATGAAACCTTGTCTCAAAAAAACCCAAACCCAAACCAAAAACCCTGAGATGGTTTGAATAGGAATGGCCCCCATAGACTCATGTATTTGAATGGTTGGCGCATAGGGAGTGGCACTATTAGGAGGTGTGGCCTCACTGGAGTAGGTGTGGCCTTGTTGAAGGAAGTGTGTCTCCATGGAGGTGGACTTTGAGGTCTTATATGCTCAAACTATGCTTAGTGCGACTCACAGTCTCCTTCTGTCGCCTGTGGATCAGCCCTTCCACACATGCAGAAGGAATGGGATGAACATCAAGAGCCTGGGAGGGGACTGCTGCAGCAGCACAGGCAGCAGGGGGGCTGGTCAGCACACTGAAGACAGAAAAACTGCTCTTGGGGCCTCGCATCACCGAGGGATGTGTGACTCCCACAGTGCTGTGCACCCCGACTTCCTCAGTGTGTGTTCACCACAGCTTCTGAGTTAGATATGGCTATCTCCCAGAGCAGATACAGGAAATGAACTCACAAAGAAGTGGTCGTTTATTTGGGACCCCAAAGTAGCACATGATGGAGCCCTAGCCAAGCCTCAGCCTTCCGTGGCAGATGCTTCTCATACAGCGATCATCAGGGAGGCAAACACTGGGCCTCCTCCAGCGGCTGGCCAGGCAGCTCACTTGACCCTTTGAGACCAGTTTTTCTATCATTTGCCTCTTGGCCTAGGTGATTTCTAAACACACCTCCGGCTCTGGCTCTGAGCATCCACCGCTAACAAATGTCACGCAGCAGGCGTGATGGTATGCCCTGTATCCCCAGCAATCAGGAGGCTAAGGCAAACAATAGAATGCCAAGTTCAAGGCCAGCCGGGGATAGAGAGTAATTTCTAAACCAGCTTGGTCTATATGATACCCTGTCTCAAAAAAGATAAAGAAACACAAATAAAAGCCAAAGCAGGGTGTGGTGGTGTGTGCCTGAAATCCCAGCACTGGGGACTATAGGAAAAGTTAGTTTCAGATACACGGTGAATTCCAGAATGGCCTAGGGTGTATGAAATTCCATCTCAAAAAAAAAAAAAACAAGCATGTCTTCACGCAAGCAATAACTTACATAATCATTTGTTTGGGGTAAAGAAGATGTGTCCATCAGAAGGGGAATCACTGAAAAGCTAATGTATCTTTGGCTCTGAGACCCTCACTCGCACCCTCCCCTCTCGGATTCTCCAAGGGCTTCACATTCATAATTGTGTGTTTATCACGTGTGTGTGAAACATATGCATATGTGTGTGTGGGTTCATATATTTTAGCAGGCGTGTGCATGCCGCATCACGCATGTGACGGTGAGAGAACAACCCTGTGCAGATAATTCTTTCCTCCCACCTTTATGTACATTCTGGGGCTGGAGCTCGGTCATCAGAGCAAACGCTTTACCCACTGAAGCAGCCCTTAGAGCCCCCACATTCATTTGTCTTTTCATGCTCTTATTTAAAGGTATCCAAAAGTGCACAAGCTTCAGGACCCACAAAATCCAGTCCACCAGGGAGCCTGCCCAGGGAGAGAGCTAAGTGTCAGCTGCCCTGGGTTCTAGTTGATGAGAGAAGCCCGGATAGATACAGCAAGGAGGTAGACTGGGAAGGCTCTGGGCCTAAGCATGTGATCGAGAGGCAACTATTACGACTGCGGAAGAGAGGACTCAACAACCCCCAAAAGGAAGTCAGTGCCAGAGGACCACAGGGCCGGACTCACTCTCCCTCCAGAAGCAGAAGCACCACTCGGCGGTTGAGACACGGCCGTCTTTGTAGGTGTCACAGGAGTTGAAGAAGGGGCGGATGCAGACCTCGTATTTGTCCAGGTTGATGGCAGCCAGTTCTGTCTGGTCCAAGAAGAGGTCTCCACTGGTGTCCAGCTTTGAGAACATCCAACCGATGGAGTCCTTGCAGCTGGCCCCCAGGTTCTTGTCCAGCCCTGGGGAGGAGACTGGCGTTCAGGTATGCTCTGCTGCCTGTCCATCCATCTTGCTACATCTTTCTCAGCCCCAGACCTCTGTTCAGACTCAGGTTAACCTGAAACCTAACCTTGGGGTACTGAAAATAAAGAACAGCCAAAGGCCTTTGCCTCTTACCCCTACACTGAACTGAACCTGAACCGCCCGCGTAAGCCCATTTTACAAGTGTGTCAGAATAAATTTCTTCAGTACTGGGGATCAAATCCAGGGCTGCTCAGCCTGCTCAGCAGGTCCAGAAAAATCTTCCCTTTCCCTTGGCTACCCCACTGGAGGAACTAAACTCCTGCACCCACATCTTATCATGGCTGAAGCCAACCTCGCTTCTTCCAGTTGAAGCTCTTTGGGGGTTCACACCATAGGCTCAGGATCTGATGAGAAGGGGCACACCTGTTCAAACCCATCTGCAGGGGCCCTTCCTGTCTCCCTGACCCCACCCAACCCCAGACAGAACATTGGTCCCCCATGCTACCCGCGGGGCTGGCTGCACCGTTGGCTGAGCCGTTCTGCTTGGAGTTCTCACGAAGGAGCTGGAACCAGTCACGGAGTCGATCCCCGAGGTCGGCCAGGTCCTGCCCTGTGCAGGTCTCTGCGGTGCGGAACAGAGCAGAGGGTTCAAGGAGGGATAGAGTGAAAGCAGCAGCCCTGGAGGCTGGGCAGTGTTCAGGGGAACAGGAGAAGGGGAAGGGGCTTCCTCTCCTCCCATCTCCCCTCCCCCTCCCCTTACCACTTGCTCTTCCCCTCCCTCTCATTCAAAGTCTAGCAAGACTCCTCTCCCACTTCCCCCAGACCCTGGGAAGAGAAAAGGGACAAAGCCCCAGTGTCCTGCTCTATGTTACCAGGACCCCAAATCCCACAGGTTCCAACGCCTTTCCCTGTTATGACTGATCTGCAAATCCCTGGGCCTGGCTATGGCCATCCACCCTGATTACCTGACTTGCCGTCAGTGGTAGACGTAGTAGCCTGCTCCGTGGGGCAGGGACAGGGCCCCTCACATTTCACTGCCAGCTGCTTGCTGCTCAGGCATGCCTGCTGTTCCAGTTTACACTGCACAAGAGAGCACAGGCTAGGAGACGGGAGCTCAGCTATGGGTCCTGCAGCCAGGGCCTCAACTATGGGTCCTGCAGCTGTGGCTCAACTATGGGTCTTGCAGCCAGGGCCTCAACTATGGGTCCTGCAGCTGTGGCTCAACTATGGGTCCTGCAGCCAGGGCCTCAACTATGGGTCCTGCAGCTGTGGCTCAGCTATGGGTCCTGCAGCTGTGGCTCAACTATGGGTCCTGCAGCCAGGGCTCAACTATGGGTCCTGCAACTGGGGGCCCTGAGGGTTCCTATCACTCCAGAAGGAAGGACCGTGGGTTTTGTGCTTGCTAGAGAACATCAAGCAAGGCCAAGGGAGGCTCAGGGCTGCACCCAGGGCCATGAGCTCTTGGTGGAAGCCAGACCTCCTAGACCCTTTCTGGCAGCTTCCTGCCCACAAGACACCTTGTCCTCTCACGTGGGATACAGCTTCTTCCGTATCCCCATCTGCCCACCTCTTTTTTCTCCTTCCCCTCTTCCTCCAACCCCTCTCTCCTGTCTCCTTCTAGCTTCTTTGTGAGCTCCATGGTTCCTACACGCAGTCTCGTACCTATTCTCCCACCTCGTCCTTCCCCACCCCACCCTGTGACCACAATTCCCTCAGCAAGGAACTCTTACCTCTATACCTATGCCAACCCAAAGGCTCCCCCCCAGGCCTGGGGAGAGGATAGAGTTAAAGCGTTTGTCACATAAGCATAGGGGCCTAAGTTTAGATCCCCAGAAATCACATAAATACCAGGTAGGCATGGGAGCTCATCTCTAAGTCCAGCCTCAGAAGGCAGAAACAGGGAATTCCCCAGGGATGATCTGGCTAACAAGACTAGCAATGTCACCGGACTTTGGGTTAACTGAGAAACCCTAACCCAATGACTGAAAAGGAAGAATAATCGAAAAGGAATCCCAACATCAACTTGAGCATGTGGGCGCGCACACACACACACACGGGGGGGGGGATAAAAAAAGGAAAAAGGAGAGAAAGGGAGGGGATCTCCTCAATCAACGCCAGCTAAGCAGCCCTAGCTTCTCACTTCTAGAAACATTGCTAGCCAGCGCCTATGCTTCCCGTGAACTCTTAAGTTTGTAAAAGTGCCTTCACAAATATCTTCTCATCTATCTTCTCAAAATTCCAAAAATTCTCAAAATTCTCTGTTCACTCCCAAGGTTCTTCCCTATGCCTTCTGATGGAGACTTTTCCCTGCCCATATTGTCTCCTGCTGGCTGGTGAGCATCAAGTCCTTTCTCCCCAAAAAACCGACCCTATGAGCTTCCTCCGTCTGACCAGTGGCTTACTCCATGTGTGTTACCTGCCCGAACATCCCTTCATGACTCTTCCCTGCCCTCCAGTTGCCCAAAGTCAGATCACCGTGGCCAGGGCTGAAGGGCTGCCCTGAACACACTGACCCAGCCCTATAGCAATCCTCGGAACTCTTCAGGAGGTCAGTCAGTGGTCCTTCTGTTTCTCGTGGCACTGGGGACACCCCACCTCCAACTCACACACGACCAAGGCTCCTCACCACCGAACTGTAGGTATGGCCATCAGAGCCACAGACTGACGCGAGCTGGGCCATGTGACAGGGCTTGCAGGTGGAGTCTTTGCTTCCATGGAGTTTCAGAGCCGGCTGTTTGATCCTGTGAGAATGGATGGGGAAGATGTGGGGATGGAGGTAGAGAGAAGAGAGCTGGCAGAAGGTGCACGAGACCCTTCCTGACAAGACCCCAGCCCTGCGACCTACAGGAGATCCCCCGCCCACCCTGCCCATCCTCCCCCATCACCCATCCATCAGACCCAGCTCCTAAGAATGGACCAACTGGGCAGAACATGGACCCTAGCTTGGCCTTTATCAGGGAGCAGAGAGAGGTCTGATTGCAAGAGGGAGCAACAAGCGGAGGTCATGGGCTGCATCTGGTCCATCCAGTCATTTTGTCTAACCACCAGATGGTCACTGTTGTGTTTCTTATTAACATTTGCAAAATGGGAGAGTTGGCATAGCCCCCAAAAAGGTCCCTCAATGCCTCCCCGATAGGCCTCAGAAACTAGTCTTCAATATGTCGTGAAATCCCCATGTGTCCAAACGGGATTTCTGGTTGTCTGGTCTACTTTGTCTTAGACACAGGACACCTGGGTCAGGGATGAGCTGTGACTCCCTAGGCCCTATGTTTGGTGAAATGTGGCTCTCTCTTCCTCTCATTCTCTCTTTCTCTCTCTCTCTCCTTCCCTCCTCCCCATTTCGATTCATTTATGGAAAGCCAGTTGCCCTAAGATGAGGCTAAAGGCAGCCAAATCTCCCTATGGGTTTTCCAGTGACTATGAACTCCCACCTCTCAACAACAGCCAGGAGATAAGAGGAAGGGGACACTCCAACCCCAGCTTTTCCTGCATTGTCATGTAACTGAAGTTCAACCTTTCGCAAATATCCTTCCTCTCCTCTGTCCCCTGACACCAAAACAAAACCAAAGAATCTTTCAAGGTGAGAATCTGTTTCCTCCCAGGTTCTTTCATCTTCTCACAGAGACCATGTCTTCCTGCCCACATTGCCCCCTGCTCGCTGGTGACCGTCAAGGCCTCAGAGGGAATTGTCAACATCTTTGACCACAGACCCTGAGCCAGAACCAACCAAACCAATAGAACCAATCCTGGGTGGAAGTCCTGACCCTGAGAAACAACCTGATTATGTGATTTTGTTCTGAGCCGCTAAACTGTGTTTTTCAACAGTAGCTGCCTAATATGTCAGGAGGGGGTCGTAGAGCCCCCTCTGGGGCTCCTGGCTCCGGTCACTCACCTGTGTTCCAGTTTCTTGCGGCTGATGCACATGGCCCGCTGGTAGCCTTGGGCGATGCACACCTTGTGGCGACTGCACTTGACCTTCTGACAGGGGTCCTTGGTGGTGTCCAGGGCTGTGGGGACACAAGGTTGGGACACTGACCACCTAGGAGAACCCAGGATTCCCAGCCCAACCGCAGACCCCAGAGGTCCCTCTCTCCAGCAGCCCTCAGTAACCAGAGTTCAGGACTTCGAGTCCTGTGCCCCAGGTGCCTGGCTGTTGGAAGAAGCCCAAGGCAGAGCCACAGCTCTTCTGTTCCCACGGGTGTCAGGCTCCTCCCACACACAGCTGGGAAGGACATGCTACCTTCATCTCCTTGCTGATTGTCCTCCCAGCTCTTGATGTAGTCATCCTAGGAAGGGATAGAGGGATGGGGAGAAAGGAAAGGCCCAATCACATCTCAGGGCTAAGGCTCAACTACAGGGTCCAGGATGAGAGAGGCCTGAGCCACTATTTCCACATGGCAACTCCACTTGCCCACCCAGACACCGCCCAGAGCTTCCCCACACTCAAGACCCTAGAACCCCTTTCAGTCTCTCCCACACCTCTCTCCTACCCCCCATGGGAGCTGGCAGGGGAAGAGAAAAGAATCGGGTGAGGCCTGGGTTATACTCACTTCTACTTCCTGGAGACAGAATGCCATGGAATCCAAAGGAAATGAGCAGGGGAAAGACAGAGAAAGGAGGGACTTCACTGTGAGGCCCACCCTCAGACCGTGAGCCCCAAGACATCCCTGGCCTCCTTTGGTTGTGTCTCTAGGCCCAATTCCCCAGCAACATCATTTGGAGGCCAGTATTTCTGTATCTTCACCACAGAAAACTTGCACTACGGAAGCTATATGGTCAAGCCCGTTTTTGAAAGGGTGCCACAAACCCCAGCCCAACCCTGGTCCTGCCATCAAGGCAGATGTCTAAGGGGGCTGTGCTGCCTGGGAATGGTGTTGCTCGTGCCTCTGCCCTGGGTATCTGGGAGACATCACCCAGTTTCTCCCGGAAGCCCCTTCTTTGGCAGGCACCCTGTGAGGGAGGTGTGAGGAAGAGGCCTCTCTTCCAAGCTGTAGGAAAGCTGGCAGAACCCAGATGGTGCACACTGGGAAGGGGGCAACAGCACCAGTGGTGATGGCTTCCCTGATTATCAGGGACCAGGGACCCTGAAAAGCCCTTCCAGGTCACGTGAGTCGGCCCTTCCTGGACAGAAGGAACAAGGACATTCAGAGACTGGCAATTAGCTGATTCAGATCACACGTTCACTGAACCAGAGGTTGCCCAGGATAGCCCTCTCTTCCCTCTACATCACAGGGTCCCTGAGACCAGAGGCCCTTGGAGACCTTCCAGTTCTGTTCTAGCCCATGGCCTGAGAATTCCCACGCAGTCAGTGGCAGAAAGCTTCTCATCCACCTCCCTTAGCTTCCTCTCTTTGCCCTTTGTAGTAGAGACACTTGTTGAAAGCCATCAAACTGCTTCCAGGGTATCTGGAAGAAACTCTGCCAGGCAGGTAGGAGCAGCTTCTGGAGGATATTAGTGTTGAGAGCCAGCCACCAGCCTCCTGTGCATGGCACACTGGTGAGAAACCACACACAGCCACCTGCAACCTATCTTTATCTTTGCCATGCCTCTGTTGGAGATGTGTGAAGATGGGGTGACATGGGCCTGGCATGTAGCTGTTATGGCCAGAAGAAGGCATGGGGCTCTGGTATCAGAGGGATCCCAGTGGTAACAACAAGGGCACACAACAAAGAGATATCCATGAGGGCTTTGGAAGCCTCTTCTGAAAACTGGCAGGCAACAGAACTGCAGGGATAAAGGGCTCCCAAGGCAGAGCCAAGCAGGCAACGGTCAAAATAAATGGACCATTCATTCTACCTAGATGTGTATGCGTATGCCTAGAGACAGGTTGTGTGTGTGTGTGTGTATGTGTTGTGTGCAGTCATGTGTGCACATACATCCTCCTCACTTGTATGGCTTTGCACATAAGCATACAGATGTGCAGCATGTGAACATGGTGCACTTAAGGCCATCCTCCTCCAGTGCCAGATGGCCTATACCAGAAATGAAGTAGCAGACCCCACTTCTGAGAACAGCCTCCAGTTTTCACACTCAGCACAGCCTTCCTGCCTCTTCCATAGATAGGGAAGGTATTAAGAGATGGGTGGGAGAGGCGAGAGGGGCTGGAGAAAAACAGGCTCCCTGGGAGGAAGGGTCTGGCTCTTAGGATGCCTCTGCCTGCCTCTCTAGCTCTCTGTGATTCTCCCATCTGGCCTCTCCGCTACCCCTTAGCTCTCCTCACCCTGGGCCCCATAACATGCCCGATCAGTCAAGTGTCTTGGCTCAGGGTCAGCATTTGGGCTCGGGGTCAGACAGGAGAAAGGTCAGCAGGGCCCACCGCTTAGGGCTTGCTCTGGAGGCCACAGGACAAATGCCACCCTCCACTCCCCACCTGGCCTTTTGCTGGGGCCAAAGGAAGACAATTCATTCAGCTCTAGCCTTTTTCCAACAGCATCTCTGGGGCAGGGGTCCTCTACCAGGTCCTCCTTTATTAAAGATGGAAAATGGGATGAGAATGGTCAAGTAGCTGAGGCCGGCCAGGGTTACCAGGTCGGAGGCAGAAGTAGGAACCAGCCTCTTTCAGGGGGTGTCTCCTGTCGCTCCCATTCTTTCCTGGGAAGGGAGTGGGGATCTGGTTGTGACGTGGGAGAGGGGAGGCATGGTGTCTCACATCTGTAATTCCAGCAGTCAGGAGCTGAGGCGGGAGGCTATCCAGTTCAAGGGTAGCCTGGCTACATACTGAGATCCTGTTTCAAACGCAGAGGATGCTGTGATTGTCTGGGATTTGGGAAGCAGGTGTGAGTAGGCTGTCTTTGACCATCAAGATCTGTGCACTCAACCCCCACATGCTCCAGTGCTGGAGTGGGCAGCGCCCGAGGTGATCTATGTTATCCTATGATCCTCCTACTCGGAGACACCCGCTGAAGGCTTTGGAGCCAGTTCATAGTCTTCCGCTGAAACCCACTACAGCTAGACTACAGGTAGAATTCTTGGGCCTCCGTACAAAGAGACTTTTGAAAGCTTAAGGCCAAGAAGGTCTGATTAGAAACTCAAGTGGTGGTGGGGAGGGCTTTTAAGAATCCACCGATGCCATGCCCCACCCCAAGGAGAGGGTAGCCTCCTTGCTGACAGAGGAGAGAGAGGGACAGAGGAGGGCCTTCTGGATACAGGTGACATTCCAGAATCCAGCTAAGTCCATAGGCCCCGCTGCCATGCATAGCTGGGGAGGCTGGATCTCTTGCATCTCAGCCCCTCACTTCTGCGAGGGTAGAAACAAGCAGCCAGGGTGAGGCAAACAGGAGGCCCTGCGGTTACCCAGGGTACCATCTTTCCCTCACTGGTGCCTGAGGCACACTCCTGGCCTCTCTCTCAGAGGAACAGCCCTCACATCAACAAGAAACTCAGATTTAGGTGAGGACAGAGCTGAAAGATGAGGGTCCTTGAAAGCCGAGGAGAGAGGAGGCATTGCTGGAGAACAGAGTTCAGTGGAGATGGGAGAATTACACCCCATAGGGGTCACGGGGAGAGGTGACAAAGGCATCTTGCAGGCAGCATGGGGTAGGTAGGACTGGGTAGGACTGAGGTCAGATGGGGTTGGCCAGCACCATCTACAAGCTGATGAAGGTGATGATGGTTCACTGGGAATTTACACCCTTCCCGCAGTGCATCTATTTATGGTACCCAAGTGGGCTTATTAGAGGCTGTGAGAAAGGATCAGATGAGAACACCTGGGTCTTCATGGGGAAAAGGATGCCCTATGGCTCTGCTTCAATCCATCCTCACTTGACAGGGTTTTGTGAGCCTCCAGAAGTTTCATCTTTTTGTCTATGTCTGGCCACCTAGTCCAGCACCCACCCAGGGATCTCTCTGCTGACCATGGCTTTGCACAGCTGCCTCTCCCACTTGGCACATGTGTTTACGTCTGAACCCGGACCAGCTAGCTGTCTGCTGCAACCCAGCCTCAGCATCATCTCCCCCATCTTTGTCTTATTCTACCTGAGAGAATCAAGTGTTGCTCTGGTGACACCCAACAGTGTCACTGTTTCTGCTTCCCTGACTTATTTACACAGCCAATTCCTTAAGGGGAGACATCACATAAAGTTCAACATTTCCTGCCCAGCACTCAGTACATGGTAATAATGCTCGTAACAATAGCTAATGTCTTCACATCCGAGTACCACTGGGGAAGCATTATGCTAACGACTTTCTACTCTCTGCCTTGTTTATTCTTCATGGAGACCCTAAGAGAAACTTACTGTTGCTATCTCGGTTTCTCAAGTGACAAAACTGAAGGAGTTCAGTGAGGTTAAGTGACTTACAAAGGATCTCACAGCAACTGCATGACAGAATACTGGTCCCAAATCCCATATCCCTAAACAGCACACCATAAATGTGAACGGATAAAGGCCTAATTGGGTAGAACCAGAAAGTACAATCCTAGGCCTTATGTAGTTTCTCCTACCGTGTCAACAGACTTCAAGGAGTCTGGAAGCCAGGAGGGGAGGACTGGCATCAGAGGGGGCAGATTTCGGGGAGGGGGGCTCTCTACTCCAGGCTCTTTCCAGAAATCCCTTCATCCGCCCCTGGTTTTGCAAGTTTGGAGCTAACCCATCTCCTGCTTTGATCTCTGCAGCTCAGCTCAGTTGCCATGGAGACAGGCCCACTGCGCCAAGCTGGGGGAGCGATGAAGTGCGCAGGCCTAGTGGGCTTAGGGGGCACATGCTGGGTATTTTGGAAGCTGTTTACTTCCTGTCATTTTAATTAGCACCCGAATCGCCAGCTCACTTCACAGCTTGAGTTAACCCAATCACTTCTGTTTTGCTGGGAGTAGTGGAAGAGGGAGGGAACCCAACCGAGAATCGCCCTCCAAGGGGTGACACCCACCCTCTCTCTGCAGCAGTGTGGTGAGGAAACTGACCCCTTACACCGACGCCAAGCTTGGAGTCAGGGTGCTGGCTTCCTGCTCGGCCTTACCACTGGATGACAGGCAAGGGTCACCTACCCAAGACAACAGACTTGACTTCCTTATTCAGGAAACAGGGTTGAGCCCTCGCCACTCGCTGCAATGCTCAGAGGCAAGATGGAGGGACACGAGGATAAATGTCACACTTTGCATGTGAGGTACCAACTAGGACCACAGAAGCCAGGCTCTGTGCATGCGCCTGGCAGCATGAGGACAGAGGCGGCTACAAGAGGGCACAAATATAGACTGCTGCCATCATTTGTCAATGAGGAGACTGTCAGCACAAGCACAGGGGAGAAGCAGCCCATCAAGAGACCGTCACTAACCTCAGCTTCTGTAATTCCGCTTTGGCATTTTTTTTCTGAAAAATCAAGGCTCTCTAAAAATTTCAGTGAGCCAGGTCTCACCTAAGCTCCAAGAGGCCTGGTATCTGGCAATCATTTCACTTCATTCCAGAACCCACATAACTGGGGCAGGAATGTCCCACTCCCCTGGGAAAGGCCTGGAGTTGGAGAGCCTTATAGGGTACCTTCTCTCGTCATTCCCAAGATACACCCACAGCCACAGCCACAAAAATTGACCCCTTACCCCGACGCCAAGCCTGGAGTCAGGGTACTGGCTTCCAGTTGAGGAAGGGACAGGTTGGAATGCCTGGCAGGGCTTCTGCCTCAGTGAAAGGGAGGGCTGGCTGGGGTGAGGCCATCAATAAACACCTGCTTTTCTCTCACAGGGCTGTGCCCGCTGTGTGAGGCCTGGACAAACAGATGGAGACAGGCATCTGGGAGACACTGCCCCCTCCACCTCTTTTCCCCTCTCAGGAATTTCCTCTAAAGGTAAAAATGTGCTTCTCATTGCTCCCTGCATGCCTGAAGCCTGGCTCGGGCTCAGGTATGCCTGCAGCAACGCCCCTGCCAATGCCAGACCAGGCCAGAGCATGACCTCCCATGACTCTGAGGATCTGTGTTACCACCCTAGTCCTTGGATCCTATACCCGGCAGTGGCCCCTACTGTGTGTGAAGGGGTAGAGAAGAGGGCAGAGGTGATAGGGGTGGGCTCTCTTCTGAACTGTCTCAGGGCCTTGGTTTCCCTACTGGACCCCAGAGGATGAATCAAGGTTGTGGTGTCAAGACCGCTGAGGAAGACTCCAGCCATGAGCTGAGGAAACATGGGCAAGTGTGGAAGAACATTAGACCACAAGAACACAGAGAGTCTCGGGTACCTAGCCTTTGGGGCTGCTTTCTTCATAGATAATCTGTAGGGACTGGGCACTGGTTGAGGCCCTGGCTTTCTGCTCTTCCGGATCTTTCAAAGGAAGAAAGGAGAACAGAAAGGGGCGGAGGGAGGCAGAATAATCCCAGCCTCTCCACCACGTCCCCAGGCCAGTGCCAAGGAGCCAGGGGGCAGGAAAAGTGGGCACCTGCCTTCAGCCAGGCACAGACACATAGGCCCCCTTTCCTCACATCCTCATCACTGAAAAATAAACCACCCAGCCCAGAGTCCTTTCCTCACTTCACCTTCAGGCCTGAGCCCATGGTGCTGTAGCTGGCAAGTCGGAGTAGGAATTTAGAGGTTGGCGGGAAGGGGTGGAACCCTTCTTGGCCAGCACACTTTCCACTGTGGGAACACATCTGTGGGGCATCTACAACACTGAACAGTACTGGAGGGGTGGGTGTGCCCAAGGCAATCTATCTCCAGATCCTGCCCCGAGGGGCTTATGGTTACAGGAGGAAAGTGACAAACACATTAACTGCTCCAGCGGGAGGGCCCTTGAGATCCGAAGCAATAGTGCTTCCCCAAGGCAGCGCCCACAAGTGCCAAATGAGCCTGCAGCCAATGAACAGTGAGGGGGATGCTAGTCCTGCAATAGGAGGCTGATGATATTCTTGGGCGGGGAGGGGGTGCTGCCAGACCCTAGCTCACCCCAGAACCACAGCTGAACCCACATCTGCTCAGCAAAGTTGGGCACGGTGACATTTAAACTCTGCATCCTAATTGTGCTCACATAATCCCATCCTTCAGGAGGATGAGGCAGGTGGATCAATTCAAGGTCAGCTTTGGCTGCATAGCGAGTTTGAATCTAACCTAGCATATACCATACATACACTGACTCAAAAAACAAACTAACGAAACTGCATCCAGGCCCAGGCCTACATGAACGTGTTCCCCATCCACAGTCCTAATGAGGACCCACGTGGCTCCTGGGAGAGAGAGAAAAAAAGACTATGTTACAGGCTACATGTCTGGGGTCTGCCCCACTCCAAACTCATATACAGAGACCCTAAACCCCAATGTGGGGAGGTATTAGGTCAGGTGACAACCCTAGGAAGTAACTAGGTTTAGATGAGATCATTAGGACAGAACACTTAATGATGCGATCAGAGCCCACATAAGGAAAGAACAAAAGGGCCAAGGGAGAGAGCACGGACTGCTCTTCCAGAGCACCTCGGTTCCATTTCCCACACCCCCACGAGGGCTCATGGCTATCTGGAACTCCAGTTCCAAGCACACACATGGCACATTTATGTCTTAAATGCGGGCAAAACACCCGCACCCTTAAGATAGCATAAACGGTTTTTAAAGAAGAGGAAAAGACTGGTGCTAAGTCTCATCAGGGCATGACCAGGAGGCCACCAGCACCACAAGAAAGCCCTTGCCAGACAGTGCACACGACACCTTGATCTTGGACCCCCTGCCTTCTGGACTATACGAGGTAGAGCCTTGCTGCTGGTATGTGCCCATCTATGACACTTGCAGCAGACAGCGGAGAAGCTGGGCACCTTTAATCCCAGCACTTGGGAGGCAGAGGCAGGAGGATCTCTGTGAGTTCAAAGCCAGCCTGGTCTACAAAGTGAGCTCCTGGACAGCCAGGGCTGCATAGAAAGAAATAATGGAGAGGTGGTGTGATGAGCTGCCAGAATGCCTTTTGCTCAACCACAGACCCTTCCTCGGGAGGAAAAGAAAAGTCTTTCCTTGAACTCAGAGACTCTCCACCCCATCAGGGGCAGGGAGTGGGAATTCTCCTGTGCCTCATTCCTGGGTCATGGAATGTTCAGAGATTAGTGGATCATTCCCATTAGTCTGTGCATTAAACCAATGAGAAGATTGAGGTTCAAGGTTCAAAAAGGCAAAATAGTTGCCTCGGGGTCACATAGATAATCTGTCTACCCAGTAGGAAGATAAAGAGAGCACTCTGCCTGGGCTCTTGGGACCTGAGGCAGGACAGAGCTCTCCAATTCTCCAGACAGCTTTGACCTCATGAAGAGAGAGGTGGCATGGGCTATCTGTCTCCCTGACAACAGCTGGGAGTCAAGAGGAGCAGCAAGCCTTTTCTCTTCCTCTCTTCCCAGGTCCGGCGTCCTGCTGGCCTCTCAAATCCATCACCATGCTGCCCTATTCTGGAGATGCCAACCGGTGGGAGAAGAGTCAGAAATCAGAGTGGAGGAGGAAGCCGGTGAAGGACCTGGCCTACTCCCAACCCAAATTATAGAATCCCTTCTGACCCACTTTTGGGTTCTCACAAATCCACACCTCCTCACAACGTATGCACAGATTGTCCCTACACTCACATTGGAGGTTGGGAGCAGGAAGGGACAGTCATTCGGGAACCCTTTGCAGCTTTTCCATGTTACTAGCCTATTGGCATGCACAAAGACACAAGACTAGGACATGGTCACCAGATAAAAGCCCCCAAACCCCTGCTCTGCAGCCTCTGGATCATCACGGAACCCCAGAGGCACACACCCAGATTCATAGCAGGTGAGGGAACTAATCAAGCCACTGTACCACTCCTGACACGAAGAATGAGGCAGGTTGTGGGCAGCTCCAAAGACAGTTTCTGTATGGTCAGGGGTGGCCTGTAGGGGACACCCTCCTTCCTGAGGCAAGAAGTGCATATTCATGCCAGCCTCCCAATCTGAAACCGAGGTTCAGAAGGCTGATACGATGTGCTTGGCATTCTGTGGGAAGAACCTGAACTCAGGCCAAACTGTCCTCGAACTCTGCACTCCCTGTCCCTCTGGGCTAGGCTGGAGAATAGGCTCGTGGCTGGCTGCTGACAACACCAGGTCTTTGTCATTCTTCCTGGGACAGCCTTGGAAGCTGATAAGACACTAGCCAGGGGACACTTGGTTCATTATAGCTGACCCTTCTTCCCCCATTCAATAAAGATGAGTTTCAGTTATCCTGAAAGCAAAGCTGAATTACATGATCTGGATCCAAATCCAAGTTCTGGAATTGGGGACGCGGTTCAGTTGGTACAGCGCTTGCCTCATATGCACATAGCCCTGAATTCAATTCCCAGCACTGAAGAAACTGGGTGCGGTGGGTGGTGTGTGCTTGTACTCCATCACCTGGGATACTGAGCCTGTCTCAAGGGAAAAATAAAATCCCAGGCCTTCCATTTCCTAGCTGTGGATCCCCCAAATAAGCCACTCGATGTCTCTGTGTCTCCGTTTCTTTGACCATACAAGGGTAGATGACCAAGGGACAACTGTCTCACGGGTTGCAGAGAGGCGCTAGAGACAATGCATATTGGGAAGGCTCACTGCCATCATCAGCTCAACATGGATTAGCAGTGTGCCTCTGGGTGCCAAGCACTACGTTCAGCACTCACAAATATAATTAAAAATTAATGAAAGTGAAGTGCAAAGCAGAGAAGAGCCAAGAAGAAAGAGAACAGTCTGTTCTTCCCAGCCAGGCTCTTTGGAGCCAGCCCTGGAGAGGCCTTGTAATGGCCTTCTCTTCTCAGGTGCCCATATTCACGAGACCCATAGACAAGTCTGACCCAGCTCTGCAGGGAGTGAATTTGGACATGGGAGCACTGACGAGCAGGGCTCATAAGAAGCATAAGACTGCACGGGCAGAGGACTTTGGAGCCACAGAATCAAGCTTAGCCCACTAGCTTTCTATCTATTCCCTCATGAGTCCACTCCTCCCCAGGAGAAGAGCAGTAGAATTAGAAAAGACCTACAGGCCCAGGATAGGAGAGCCCTGTGCCCATTGGAGGGGAGGAAGATTACTCTGCTAACAAAGCCTGCCCCTCTGATTACCCTAGTGCTCGCACAGAG
Organism: Ellobius talpinus; assembly: GCA_001685095.1. Lineage (NCBI taxonomy): Eukaryota > Metazoa > Chordata > Mammalia > Rodentia > Cricetidae > Ellobius > Ellobius talpinus. The sequence goes on from LOJH01001718.1 coordinate 40,869, forward strand.
AGCAATAATCTAAAGGCCCTCCTCCACCCAGTCAGTTCTGGACATCCAAGCAACACCCCAGAGCCTCCCCCTCCTCTGGCCTCTCTGACATGATCTCCTCCATCTTCCCAGTTCATCTGTCAACTGTTCAGTGAGACAGCCCCTGAGCCATGTTACTGACGTTTCCTGAGAGGGGTCCTGCTCCCTGAGAATAGCCCTCCCTCTTGCTTGCCTCTCTCTCAGCCAAAACCAGTGGCCCGGTGCCATCTGTGATCACTTATGAACCAGGATCAAGCTCAACCTGGCAATCTCTTAGGGACTCCCCCCAACCACTAAAAAAAAAAAATCCTTTTTCTCTCATGAAGAGCTGATGTTTTCATGTTTTTCAGAGGAGCCCACCCAATGAAGATGGATGTAAAGATCTGGATTACAGTGTCTGACTGGGGGCTCCAGCCCTTACAGAGAGATGGGAAGTGTGTTCAGGGCTGGCAAAGTCTTTGAGTGCAGTCTGTGTGCCACCTAACTCCAGGAGGCGCCATTCACAAGGTGGCATGGCTACAGTTATGCAAGGCAGTGACTCCGAGCTCACAGCCTCCTTTTTGCCTTTCAGTGGAAGCTGCCAACGGATTCCCACAAGGCCACGCCCTCTCCCTCATCCTTTCTGTCCTACTTCTTTCTCTGACCCCATCCTCTGGCAGCCGGGGCTCCCCAGAATGGGGCTTTAGAGAAAAACCCGCGTTTCCAAAACACAAATACCCCCTCTCCACCACCAATGCAGGCTCTAGGAATCCTGCGGGGGCTGGTCCTACAATTTTAATGCTAGTACCTTTCTTCTGATGGGGGGTGGTGGCGGCACCAATACAGGCAGACAGGTGGGCAGCCCTGAGCTGGGGGTCAAGCCTGTCAAGCATTTATTGGCAGCCACTGTGTTGGCTGCTGGAAGCAGGCAGATGGAGAGAAGGGAAAGGACTCTTTTTGTTTTTAAACCCTCACTGTTCTGATTAAGCGTTTCTTTTTCTCTCTGACCTTCACTAGTCCCAGGCAGGCCAGAGAGTCAGAGGGAGGCCTGGACCAGTGACACATGGATTCCTTCCGGAAGGACCAGCTTGCTGCTGCCCCCTCATTGCTGGACTGCAGACCGTGACAGGGGACTGCGCTAATCTGGGCTTGTCCTGCAGGTGCCTGGGAAAGGCTTTGCTGGGCCACAGGCTCTCTAAGATGGTGGAGGAAAGATGGAGATCATGGCCCACTATGTGGTCCAGGGGCTAGGACAGCCTGGGGACCTGGATGCAGTTGGTTGTTCCTTGCCTCTACAAATGAAAACTCGTCAGTTTGACTTTGAAAACAAAAAACATCCGAATCTCTTCCTCTTCTCGTAGTATGGCTGGGTGCCCTACGTATGTTTAAAAAATAATGTCTAGACAGATACTCCAGGCCGGTTCCAAGAAGAAAACCTGTAAATACCAGTTCTACATGCTGTGACGGAATGAATTCCCGGGCTCCCCAAGCCTTCTGGGTCACTGGGCATCTGTTTTCTCGGTAAGGACCCACAGCATGCCGTATCAGTAATGCACCTTACAATATTAAAATAAGATCTTTATTCTGAACCAGGATTAAACTGTTGAATAGAAAAAATTATCTAAGGAACTTGTGGATGTTCGAAGTTTAAGAAGTGAGGGCAGTCATGGTGTGACTTGTCTTGTCCTGGGTGGGTAGGATGAGAGAATCTGGGAAATGCTTTCGAAGGTCGGGGAGTCAGCTAGCGCCACATCGAGGGGCGCTCTACATCCCCCCATCGCCTTCTGAGGTGCCCAGTGAGCAGCCACGCCCTCCCTTCCTCACCCCTGCCCACGCCACCATCTGCGAGGCGCGGCTGCGGCCGTCCTGCGGGAAGGAACGCGCCTCCTTTTCCCTCCCTGATCTACAGGTGTGGGTAAACAGAGCTGCGGCGCCGGCCGGTCCGCAGCCTCCTCCCCACCCCCACCCGCAAAGCTCGGCCCAAGGTTAAGTCTGAATACGGCGGGCGTCCGCCAGGGCCCCCCAACCCAGCACCCGAGGCTCTTGCTTCTGCTTCTCAAGCCCTCTGGTCTAAGGATGGGTCCCCTGGGTTTTTAGCCTTGCTCCCTCGCCAAGCGTGGTCAAGGAAAACCATGCCTAGGTTGTTACGTTCAAGGACCGTAACCTGGTTCTGGTGGCCACCCTGAGGGGGCCTTGGGCATTTTCACTGTGCCGCTCTCACCCCATTATGGACACGCCTTCCACCATCTCTTATGAGGGTTGGGGAACCCTTCTCCAAACGCAAAGCCTTGGCCACCGCTCAGTCCTTGCGCCTTAGGTCCCCTTCTTCCCAAGCCCAAGGCGGGGACCGAGGACACCCAAGCGGTCGCTACCTTCCCTGCTGGCCCCACCCAGACCTGCTGCCTTTGCCAAGGCCCGTGTGTTTAGCCTGCAGCATCCACCCGGCCGAGGCCTGGCCTCGGGACCGATGGCAATAAGGGGACAGGCGGGGCCCAGCAGCAGCCCGGGCCCCGGTCCCCACATCCCGCACCCCTGTTCCGCGTCAAGCCACCGGGCAGACCATGTCGCGAGCGTGCGCCCTCCGAGCATGTCCCTCGCCTGGGACTCTTTGAGAGGCTGCGGGACTGAAGGTCCCAATGCCGGTGGCCACGCGAACACGAGAGGGGCGCAGGGTTGGGACTCTCGGTGTTGTTTACTCTTGGCGCAGTTAGCTCGGCAGGCCGGAGAGCTCTGGCTCCGACACGCGGTGGTTGCTCCCAGAGCGCTCGGGGTCCCTGCTCCCCGCCTCCCTCCCGGAACCCGCGCCCTGCCCGGCCCGGCCCGGCCCTCCCTGCCCCGCCGCTCACGTCTCGGAAGCGGTTCCAATGCTTAATCTTGCCGCTGTACTGCGAGATAGACGACAGCCATTGCTCATCCTCCATGAAATTGCCGGGGGTCTCGCCCTCCTTGAGCCCCTTGGCGTCGCCTTCAGCCAAGGCGACCACTGCGAGGAACAGCAGCGGCAACGCCAGCCGCCCGTAGCCCGGAGCGCTCATCGTGGTCTGGGCTTGGACCTGGGGGTGGGGGGGTGGTCTCGACTTCTGCAGGATTTGATGTCCTTCCCTCCACCGCGCCGTTGGCGAGGCGCTGCGGTCCTCTTCAGCCCTCCTCCTGCGGTCTGACTTCAGTGACTGACGGAGGGTGGGTCGTGGCTGAAATGTGACCTGGTTAGCAGATGCACTTGTCTGAAAAAGCCCAGCGCTGGACGCGGAGAGGGAGAGATAATCAGAGAGGCTGCGCCAGCGGGGGCTGTGTCTGTAACTGTAGCATCAGCATCACGTTTGACATCATCATACCTGGGTAAAAAAAAGGAGGGGGTAGATTTCAAAGCAGAGCGCTGGATCAGAGCAGCCAAGCTGCAGCGCAGGGCTGCGCAACCCAGCCCAGCTCCCAGGGAGTTGGAAACCAAGGAAGCAGAACCCTGAGAAGTCCCTGCTGTCTATCCAAGGGTAGACAGCAAAGAAGGGCCCCGGGGTCTTTCACTGGGCCGGAAAGAAAATGAAAACTCTCGGGTTACCAAGCCAGTCAGGCTCAGGTGTCTAAAAAGAGAATCTGGCCATCGACAGCTTCTTCCTCCCTTGCCTCCCACCCCCAACCCCTAGTGGCCCGTGCCACAGCTCTGACAGCTGGCTCCCTACGAGTTATGGCGCTATGGTAATGGGTGGCTTCCTTAAGACAAAGGCGGTCTAACAACTGGCTGCCTCTGAACTATTGCTCCCCAGACCCACCGCTCTTTTCAAAGCACGGCCTGAGCTCTGAATGGGTGGTAAAACAAGGGCAGATGTCCTCCTCCCCAAGCAGCTGTTTAGGGGCTGGCACCGTTTTGTTTGCTTTTCCTAGGGCAACCCGAAAGGACGCCTGTCTAGCCCTCTCATCTGCCTGGATTCTGCAAATCTAGACAGGCCCATTTGCTTGTGGTTTGATTTTATATTGAGTTTGATAAACCACTGGGAAAGGCGACAAGGTGGGAGGAGGCTGGTTTCGTTCGAGGTTGTTTAGGTTTTCGTTAAAACTGTGACCCTAGTCATTGCCTATAGACATGTGTTGACTCACCAGCTGGGAAGGCTGGCAGCTGGGCACAGACCTATGATCAGAGTAGAAATGGGATTTACATTACAAATAAATTGAAGAGTATGACAGGAGAAAACATATTGAACTTTTGGGCCCCAAGCCCTAGAGTGTGTTTTTATGAAAAAGGCTTGGCTGCTGTGAGGTTAAAATAAAAAAATAAAAAAAATTAAAGACAATGGAAGACCATGATCTTAATCGGCAGGAAAAAACACAGGGTATGAGGTTTATGGGGCCTGGCATGCCTGAGTGCTGCATGCCTCAGTGATCTGGCCCGAGGGGGGGGTGAGAGAGGGCACCCTGGGGAAAATACAAAGCAATAGCTCCCCTTTGTGTTTCTTGGATTTCCTGTGGTGTTGCTGTGAGCTCCAGATACTGAAGTCTGCATCCCATGGTGGATGCAGAGCCTTCCCAGGTGGTGGCGTGGCGCTTCACAGCCCAGAGCTCAACTTGTCATGTGGACTGGAGGGAACTGAGGATCCCATTTCCTACCTAGAATTAAGGTTAATGCTACACATATCATACAATGGCTGTGAAACATGAGCAAAATGATCCCAGGCTTTTAAAAAACAAAAGTCTGTCCCTCAGGTTGGAAAGAGGTGATAACCATTTATTGTTCTGAAGATTTACCAAATCTTACCATCTTTCCTCCATCATCTTTTTTTATTATTATTGATTTTTATTGAGCTCTACATTTTTCTCTGCTCCCCTCTTTCCCCCATCTTCTTAATCCTGTTGTTTTTTATTATTATTATTTCAGACAGGGTGTCCTTTAGCCTGGACTGGCTTCCAACTTGATTTGTAGGTTGAAGGTGACCTTTCAACTTCTGATACTCCTGTATCCACTTCCCAGGTGCCTTCTGGTGCATGTGGTTCTAGGGATAGAACCCAGGGCTTCACTCATGCTAGGTGAGCGCTCTACCAACGGAGCCACATGCCCCTCAATCCTAGCCTTTTAGTAAAGTTATCTACACACTGCCAATGCTCTTAGCAGACAGCTCAGACCAAGGGTTCTAGTGGTCTAGTTACCAGAGCTGCTTAACAAGGAATATGGAAACTAACCCAATGCCTTTGAGGAAGTCATAGCTGCCTTCAGACCCATGAAGGTCAGAACATTTTTCACACACGGGCAGTTCATTCAAGGGGACCTGCCTCCTATAGTACACAGCCCAACACACTTAGCTAAAGCCAAAGAGGAAGCTATTTAGGAGGAAGAGTGCAAATTTTTAGATGGCAGTTCTAAGAGTTGTGCAAAATAACTAATAACCTTGTTTATAAAGAAGAAAAAGGGTTTAGAGAATTATTGGCAGGTCAGCCTTTCCAAACCACAGGGCCCCAAATATGGGGTGATTCCAAACATGTTTATTAAATTGTATATGTGTCTTTTACATTTTTCTGTTGTATTTAGTATTTAGCAATACAAAATGGAGAACCCCAATTTTCTATAAAAAAATGCCAAATCTGTCCCTAAAAAAATTGCTCTCATTTCTAGATGCTATAAGTTCAAAAAAGATAATTGAACAAAAATACTTCAAACTTTTTCTTAACAACCATATCTAAAAACTAATCCATATGTTCGTGATGGCTATTCTTCATTGTCAACTTGACTACATTGGAATTAACTAAAATCCAAGCAGCTGGGTACACCTGAGGGCTTTCTTTTCTTAAATCATTTGAAGTGGGAAGACCCACCCTTAATCTGGATTTTTTTTAATTTATTATGTATAATTTATTTATTATGTAATTTATTATGTCTGTCTGTTTGTGTATGTCTGCAGGCCAGAAGAGGGCACCAGATCTCATTAC
>LOJH01001719.1:0-39626 GCA_001685095.1 Ellobius talpinus
GGGAGGGAATTGGGAGGAGGGGAGGAGGTGGAAAATTTTTTAATAATAAAAAATTTAAAAAAAAGATTTCCAGAGGAAATACCAAGAAATTAAGCCTCTAGAAAGAGCGAGAAATGCTTCATTGGGGAAAAAAGGTCAATGGTCTTGAGTTTCCACCTGTGGAAACTTAAAGAGAAAGAAAACTAGAGCAACCACACAGAAGGAAGGAAAGACTGAAACAGAGCCAGAAACCAGAGAAGTCAGGGACAGGGCCCAGGCTTTCACACTGGAGCAGCTCAACCAAGAAAGACAAAGCAGACATTACATTCAAGAGCTTGAAAGATTCCCATAGAGGGTTTTTATGGGTTGGGTTCAAGACAGTTTTCCGACAGTTTTCCTGGTCCTGTTCACGGGCCTTGGGAAGAAGACCCCTGTCCCTCCTCAGTATGCCTCCTCTCCTTCCTGAAAATGGATTTGCACTTCAGGTTGAGCCCTGAGTTGAAAGAATGGTCACTTGGAGGCATGGGGCCGATTTCCAGATGTTCTGTCAAGACTTGCCTGGGCCCCTGGACCACCAGGGTTCAGATTCCACATGCTTTATCCTTCTGTTGTTGAGACTGTCCCAACCCCTACACTTGGAAGTCTGTGCCTCCTCCATTGTACCCTGACTCCAGCAAATCCTCAGTGAGTAGATGACGCTATGAACAGGTGAATGCCCTGGGCAGGGGCATGGAGATGTATCTGTGATTATTGGCTCTCTATGGCATGGATGCCAAAATCCAGTGCCAAGTCCTGACTCCAAATTGATACAGTATTACATATAACATTTGCATATCCTTCTGTATGTTTAAGTTATCTGCAGATGACTCACAATACATGGATACAATACAAATATTATGTAGGTTTATGCCATATCATTTGGAAATAATGACAAGATGTTATCTGTATGTGTTCAAGACACGCAAATCTAACATGGGAGAATAATGCTCCAACTACACACTAGAGAGATTGAGACTAAGCAGAAGGCCCAGCAGGATGTGAACTCAGTATGCTGCTAGGCATCGGGCAAATTCAAGGCTTGCCTTGGGGAGCCTTCTGGGAATTTCTAGAAGGAGAGGTTTCAAACAGCAGTTGGTTAAATCCAAGGGTGTGGCCAGAGCCTGTGGGTTTGGAGCACTGTATAATCTTGAATGTGTAAGGGCATCAGGATCAGAATTCCTTAAGTTCTGATTTCAGAGGGTTCTATGAAGCCACGGAAATTGAGCTGGGTTAGGTATTGTATGTATTGTCTGTTCCTTAAATATGTTCTGAGCTCCTTTGGACCAAGAGTAGGACTGCTGTGGTCTGAGTGTGGTCTGAGGGATTCTCCCAAAGGGCCATATGTTGGAAACTTGTTCCTCAGTGGAGCAGTGTTGAGGTGGTGGGGCCGAGTACAATTCAGTTAGGTTATGGGTAGCACTACTAGCAGTGATTGATGGAGCTCCTCCAGGTTATGAGGGAGGCTGTCCCATGTTTTTCACCTACTTTGTGTGTGGCCATTTCCCCTTCTGCTGTTCTGCCATATTTTGAGGCAGCCAGAGGCCCTCTCCAGGATGCCACCTTTTCGTTGTTTGGAACTTCCAGCCATCAGTGTCATGAGCCAGGTAAGCCTCTTTTGCTTTATTAAGTACCAGCTCAGTATTGTTACAGCACCACAAACCACACCAACACAGAGAATGTGGGATCTCGGCCAGCACAGTGTGGTGACAGGCCCAGGGAAAATGGAGGTCCTAAGAGTGCCCTTCTTAGAAGTCCCTGGGACACAGTAGGAGAACCAACCATCCCCAAAGGGAGTCGGGAAGCTGCATCAAAGGAACAGGGGTAGTGGTAGATGAGACCTTGTGGGCAGGCACTTTAGGTTGAGTGGCATGGAGGTGGGAAGATGCGTCAGGGCTCCAGGAAGAGGGTGGAATGGTCTTCCCTCGGGTACTCACTGGGTATCAGGCTGTACATGCCCCACCATGTGTTCCAAAGCAACAGTGGTGGGAGCTAAGAGTGTAGCTCAGTGCTTGTCCGACATGGAGTCTGCTCTCTAATGTGCACACGTGTGCACACACACAATGTCTGGGCCTACACACAACAGGTCAAGTTTGGCCTTTGGAAGTTGTCCTTAGACTTTGTCATTTTAAAAACCATGTATGGGTACTGAAACTGAAATGTGTTAAATATTTTTTTCTTATATTGACAGGACTATATTTCTTCTGTTAATCTGGTAGCTTACACTGGTTATTTCCAAATCCTTTCATACCATGTATAATTATTTTCATATATTGCTAAGTTCTAAGTTCTATTTATTAGTGTTTTCTGTGTACAAAGTGACTCAGTCAAGCAAATTAATATAGCCATTGCCTCATATACTTACCTTTTTGTGGTGAGATCATTCACTATAAGTCAGTGATTCTCAAGAATATGAAATTGTGAACTCTAATGACTGTGCTATAAGATACATGATTAGCAGGCCTTCCTCCTGTCTAACAGAAACTTTATACCCTTTAACCAGAACTCCCCAAACTCCGCTTCACCTTTCTGTTCTCTGCTTCGAGTTCAGCTTTTTAAGATTCCACATTTGAGTGTGTTTGTGCAGTATTTATCCTTCTGTGCTTGCTTTGTTTCACTTTACACAATGTCTTGCAGGATCATCCATGTTGGACCGTATGACATGTTTTTATGGCAGATTAATATTTCACTGTGTATATGTATAATAATTTTCTCATTTATCCGTGAGTTATTAGACTGTAGGTTGATTTAATGCCTTGGAAATGGTGCTGCAGTGAATATGGAGTACAGAAGTCTCTGACATATAAATTTCTTTTCCCTTAGATCTATGCCAGAGTGGAATTGCCATGTCCTATAGTGGTTCTGGTTTGATTTTTGGAAGAATTTCCATACTGTTTTTCACAATGGTAGAATATGTACAGTTTTTTGTTTTGGGGTTTTTTTTTGTTGTTGTTGTTTGTTTTTTGAGACAGGATTTCTCTGTAGCTTTGGAGCCTATCCTGGAACTAGCTCTTGTAGACCAGGCTGGCCTCAAACTCAGAGATCTCTGCCTCTGCCTCCCGAGTGCTGGAATTAAAGGTGTGCACCACCACCGCCTGGCAAGTAGAATATTTACAGTTCTACCAGTTGGGTCCAGAGTTCCCATTTCCTCATTACCATTATTTTAGTTTCTTGATGACCGCCACTCTGAAAGGCTTGAGGTGGCATTTCATTGTGGTTTTCTTTTGCATGTCCCTAACTCTTATTTTCCTTATATTGAGAAATGTCTACTGAAGTGCTTGCCAACTTCCTTACCTACTTTGTTATAAAATGTACTCCATATGTTAGATATTAGCCCATATCAGAGGTTTGGTTTATAGATATTCTCTCCTGTCTGCTAATTGTTTCCTTTGTTGAGCAAAGACTTTTCAGTTTAATTTAAATCCTGTTATCTATTTTTGCTTTTGTTTCCTATGCTTTGGGGATCATTAAAAAAATATTGCCCAAACCAACACCACAGAATTTTTCCTCTAGTGATTTTCTAGTTTCAGATCTTACATTTAACTCTAACAACATCCATTGTTTTTGTTGATGTGTGTGTGTGTGATAAGAACCTAATGTTACTCTTAAGCATATGGATACTCAGTTTCCCCAGCACCTACTCACTGTGGTCAGTTTCCTGTTTCCAGTGTAGGACTGGATGTTTTTAGTCTACTGTCATTTTCTAAATTACACTATTTACATCACATGTAAATTCATGCCGTTATTGAAATGTTAGGGCTCAGACTTCTTTCATTTTTAGTTTTTTGTTTATCTTTTTATCTGACTTTTAGGGTTTCCTCCTGTCTTCCTGGGTGTTATTAAAGCTTTCTTAAAAATTCCATTTTGATTTGTTAATAATTCATGACATCATTTTATCAGTTTGAAGGGGAGGTAGAAAGCTTGCCTTCCTTTATCCTGCCTCAATCCTACTATTCATATAAGACAGTGCAGTAATTTTTACTTTAGCTAGCCATCAGAAGTCATTTTAGACACAAGAAACAGAGGCCTATGGTATTTACTCTCATTTAAAATTGCTCTTTTTCAAAATGATGATTATTAGCACATATTCTACAAACCGGTAGCATCCCCCATACATCCATGGGGAATGTGTATGTTGATCGTGCCCGGCTACCCTCTTTCACTTACCACCTTTCCCCTGATGGGTTGGTTAGCCCCTCCTACCACTGTGAAGGAAACTTCTCCCAAGCTGTGCTGCTGGAGTGGAGCCGCTATCAGCAGTTTCTTCGTTTTCCTTCATCCTGGAGTTGCATCTTCTCCTTTTCTCCTGAAAGTCTGCTCTTCTGGACCCATAGTTCTTATGTAGCAGTCTTTTCCACCTCAGCCCTGCCTGTCCATCTGCTCATCACTGGCTTCTTACATCCACTGTGCCCCTTCTTTATGTCTTTCATTAATTTAGTAAGAACTTTGTTTCTCTGCTGAGCCAATGGCTTGACAGGTAAGAGTGCTGTGCAAGCATTGAGGACCCAAGTTTCGGTTTCAACACCAACAAAAGCTACCTGCAAACCTGGCCCTGAGGGAGGGGGATCTCTGGGGCTTGCTGGACACTTGACCTGCTAAATAACACAAATTCCAGAGACCCTGCCTCAAAGGAACAATATAGAGAGTGACAAAGGAGACACCCAATGGCCTCCATATACACAATGCACACACACATATACACATATACACACACCACCACCACACACAAAGAATAGTCCTGGTTCATAGGATCACTGTTATGATGGCTGACTCACAGATGTCAACTGATGTTAATGTCTCTGTCATCTTGGGATTGGCTTTGGCTGCTTGCCCTTCATCTACTTTGAAATCTCCATAGGTCTTGGCACGACAGGTAATTTCTGTTGAAACCTGAGCATTCGGGTGTTAAAGGCTGAGGCTGTAGCCCTTGGCCTTCCTTCTCAGTTTGTTTCTCCTGACTGTGCCCTGGTGGGAAGGTGCAGGTTTTTCCTGGGCGTCTGTGGGCATCTCGGCATGCAGAAACTCCTACTCCCTTGATGATCCCCCTGGCTTTGCAGAACAGCATGGTTCCTTCCTGCTTCCCACAGCCTGCCCCTGACACCATGAGCCAGAACTTGTCCCTAAGGTCTGAGTGCTTCCTGATGAGGGCAGGAGGTGCTTGCAGCTGGGCCCTGCTTTCAGGAGAGTTTGACTGGAGTAGGAGATGCTGCTTCAGGGTGTCATCACACTTACTGCCTCCTGCAGACCTCTGCAGGGCTCTAGCTTGACACTCTTCTATCTCCAAGCCTGAGAGACCCAAAAAACCTCACTTGTTCTACAGGACAGGTCTTCACTCCCAGAGAGTTTTTGTACACCCCCCCACACACACAGTGTGTGTATGTGTGTGTATCTGCCGGTCTGTCTGTCTGTGTCTGCCCTATCCTCTGATGCAGAAAGGCACTGGCCCAAGTGACTGATCACTCCTGACAGCCTGGAGCTGAAAGCACCAGGGGCAGGCACTGACCTACTTTCTCCTTCCTGAGCTGGAAACATTTACATTTATGTAACAGACAGCCACAGGGCCCTGCTGTCCCCATGATGGGTAGGAGATGCCCCAGACTAGCCACAGTGTGATCCAGTTTATGGCCCTTGCAAATCAACCTTAGCAGAAACAGGACTTTCCATAAGAGGACTTGGCTCGGCTTGTCACAGGCTGTCTGTGTAGACATGCGTTATTTGGTGTCGCATCAGTCTTCTGAGCCCAGACGCTTGTTTCCTTCTGAGAGCCTTCTTTGTGAGCTCTAGCTGGGGCCCAGCATTCCTCGGGGCCTGTGGAAATGTCCTGGTCAGCAGAACTTCTCATCTGCTCTGCTTTTTGCCTAGAACAGCGAGCAGCCACATCAACTCCCAGAGAGCCTGACCTCCTGTAGAGCTGAGGTCCTGCATTCCTGATTTGCCTTCTCTTAGCATGCTCGCCAGCTTCAGAGCATCTCCTGAGAACGGAGAGCTTGTGTCTCTTGCTTCTAGAAACCTTATCTGAGCCACTCCTTCCCCATCCACTCCCCCAGCCTCCACCATCACTCCTAGACCTCCCTGATGTATGTGACAGCCTAGCTAGCACTGTTGGTATTTCCCTGATGGCGGCAAACCATCCTCTTGCTTGCTTGCTGCCTCATAAGTACTGGTCCATCATGGTGGAGAACTCATTGATGAGAGACGAGAGCTGCTCACCAGGAAGTTCCGGGCCCAGGTCACCCACATTGGCACAAAGTCATCGTGTCACTTTCCCACAAATAAGCCTTTATTCCGTAAGACTGACCATTAGAGGTCGTCCACATAAAGCCTGTGAATGGCACAGACCAGCACTGTGCAGGCAGAGCATCTTAGCTTTTGTGGGAGAACAGCAGCAGGTCAGCAGCCAGAGACTGAATTCACACTGGGGAAGCATAAAGGGACACAAGTACAGGAGCCTTCTAGATAGTTGTAGGCAAAGAGGGGCTCTCAAGGGGGCGGGCCAGGGTACCCTCGAGTCTGCCCCCTGATGTGACAGGAAAGTAGACAGAAGAAATACTAGAAGCACAGGGGCTCACCAGGCTGGGTAGCCTAGCACTGGCATTCCCCAGAGCACCTCAGGCTGATGAGAAGCCATGATGGAGGAAACTAAGTCTACAGGGTTTAAGTGACCTGTACAGGGTTACATGGTTAGGACACAACTCTGCATGTCTCCTATGGTGGTGACAGTGGCACACCACTCTCCTGGAGGCCAGAACACGGTTCCAGGTCCAAAGAAGAGAACCCCTGGTCACAGCTGTCCCTTCTTGTTCCAGGTGACGCCATCTGGGCCCCATCCATCCTTCCTCACAGCACCCTCAGCACCTTAAGCCACCACCCTGAGCTACACTTTGGAGGAAAGATGGAATCTAAGGTCTCAGAAGGTGGCCTGAACGTAACCCTGACCATCCGCCTGCTGATGCATGGAAAGGTGATGTGGGGCAGAAACCAGGGCACTGCCCGCCAGGGATTTGCTCTGTATTCCTTGTGCTACACAGTCTCAAAACTGCAACAGTGTTGCATGTGCAGTACAAATTATACCCTTCTTAGGGCTACTCAAGACTGCTTGACCTGGCACCTATACCTCAGTACCCTAGTCCCGCATCCTGCAGGAGGGTGCTGCCCGGCATAGCCAGTAGTCACGCCTCCCCACACCACAAGACAAGGCTGGCTTTGTGCTCTCTACTTCTCCCCTCAGAAATCTAGATCCCAGCTTTTATGCAACATTTCCTGCCAGGGATGGCCACTAGAGTGACAGTTCTAGAACATCCAGCTTCCCAGAAAGCATGTCCTCTTGCACCCAGACATGCCTTTTCTATGATGGAGAGCGTCCTCCCCTCCCTTCTCGTAGCACACCCCAAACGGTGTTTGGTGTTCTCTACCGATTGGCCCCTAGTTCCTGTGACAGAAGGGCTGCAGCTGAGCACTCTCTCCTCCCGTTTCCTGAGCCCAGGCCACACCTTCCTCGTGGACTACAGCAGCTCTGGATTGCTGAGGGCCTGATTATAGTGGGAAGAGCAGGTCAGACTTTGAAAGAGGTTATTATTTCCCTTGGCGGGAAGTCAGGCTGGCCCTGCCCAAGTAACAAACCACGATAGAACCTTGCTGGAGCTGGCATGTGGGCTAGGACAGGCTGGGTGCTCCAGGTGATCTGGTCCAGGTGATCATATACCCTGCAGGCATTGAAGTACTACAGCAGAGTCGTGGGGACTGTGCCAGTGGCTTCTCCAGGTGTCCTACATTAGAAAGCAAATCACAGGAGTTGTGGTGTTATTTCCTGTCTGTGGCAGGGTTTCCTTAAGTGTGTGGGTGATTTTCCCTCCTGCCAGGCAGTTTGTTGATGAAGCTAAGCTCTGTACCTGATCAGCCCTGGTCAAGTGGGTACAGAGAAGCTGGACAGCCCAACAAAGGCAAGTCTTCTTCACTAGAGTTTCAGCTGTCCTGTGGGGCTGGTGAGTGGCTCAGTGAGAGTGCGCCTGTCTGGTACACACAAGGCCCTGGTTCCACCCCTACTCTGTAAAGACCATAAATCCTCCTCATTCAGATAGACTGTTTTCTGAAGCCTCAGCCCCACGGTGCTTGACATCATCTTTCTTGATTTTTTTCCCTACAGGAAGTTGGAAGCATCATTGGGAAGGTAATTATTGAGTGAACTCTGTCTTTCTTGGGGTCTCTATAAAGTGATAGACAAAGACAGAAGTAGCCTCTGGTGCTGACTGGCCCCAGCAGGTTCACAGCCCAGGCAGGCATACTGTCCTAGAGGAAGTCAGGGTCCCAAGGAGCTCTGCCCTGGCAGCCCTGTTCACACCCTCTCCTTGCCTAAACAACAGTGTCATGACTCTTGTTCTTGGCTCTGGGTGAACCATGCAGGGAGCATTCTTCCTGTGCACTGGCAGGGCCAGTGGTCACTTTGAAGCTTATTCTTACCACCTCAGTGGCTGGTCCATCTGGGTGTCAGACCCTGGGAAGCCTCACCGTGCGTGCACTCATCAGTACTCCTGTAATCAGAACGACCTTCAGGAGCTTAGTTACTCCTCTTTATAACTAAAGCAAGAGATGTCTCCATGGGAAAAGAAGGCTGTGGGAGAGAGCAGCTGAGGACCAGGCACTGCCCTCCCAGCATGCTGTATTTTGGTCTTCTCTGTAACCCTGCACCTGTACAGGGAAGCTTCTAATTGCTCGCTGATCCAACTCTTCCTTAACATTGCCTTGGAAAGGGCTTCTCAGGAAACGGTATTTGAACCAACCTTAACCCCTGCTGGGCATCCCCTAGCAATAGACCACCCTGGTACAATATTCATGGTGCTGTCATGAAAACGGGCCTGATTCTGATCAAATTCACAGCGGCCAGCTATACCACTGGATGACTATGCCTACCTTCCCATGCCTTCATTTCTTCTTCTGAGGTACCCCAGGCTTGTGTAGCCCAACGAGTAAAGAGACCAATTAACTCAAAGGGGCAGGCAAGGACCAGGAATAGACTAGAGGCAGAGGCAGGCAGCCCCTCACCATGCTAGCAGCTTCCAGCATCCAGGGTTAGGCTGAGCTAGACCCATGTCCCCTCTGTGCACCTGGCGGTGACAGACTTTCTTCTGTGTCTCCATTTCCAGAAAGGAGAAACGGTGAAGAAGATGCGTGAAGAGGTGAGTGTGCTTTATTCTAGATGACATCCTATCCCCAGGTCAGGTTGGCCGGGATGGTGTGGCACTGCTAGTGGCTCTCATGGACCTGCCTGTCTACCAGGGATGCAAGGCAAGGAGGAGAAATCTGTCTGACATGCTCCGTGCGCAGCGTTCAACTACAGAGGGTACAGGTTTTCCTAGCAGTCACTGGGACTCTTACTAATTAACATTCTACTCTGGTATGGCACAGTGGCACATACGTGTAACCCCAACACCGAGGTCTGGTAGGGCAGGGTGGCACATACCTGTAGCCCCAGCACCAAGGAGACAGGGACAAAAGAGCAGAAGCTCAGTGCCATTATCCTCTCCCACTTCACAGGGAGTTCAAGGCCAGCTTGGTTACATGAGACTCTATTTTTAAAAATAACAAAACCTGAAAATCCCAATTTTCTGGGATTTCTGGCAAGGATTTCACTGTTTAGGATGAGGTTTCCAAGCATGTTTCAGCACTAGTGTCTGCTTGAAGTTGTCTGCAAGCCCAGAGAAGCTTTCATCTTCTGCCAGCCGCATTTCCTCCTCTCTCACCTTAGAGTGGCGCCAGGATCAACATCTCAGAGGGAAACTGCCCAGAGAGAATCGTCACCATCACAGGCCCAACTGATGCCATCTTCAAGGCCTTCGCTATGATAGCGTACAAGTTTGAGGAGGTAAGACCCAGGCTGGCACCTGCATGGGCTCGGTTCCAGAAGGCTCCTACGCCCATTCATCTGTTTTCCTGACTTGGCCCAGGAGCTGGCTTGTTTTGTGACAAGACTACTTTAGAATTCTCTTCGCCTTCAGTCCCCTGGCTGTTCACCCCTGCTTCTGTCCAGCTAGAGGGTCAGCACCCTTTTCTGTTCCACGTGCAGTGGAGAGAAGCCTGCCTCCTTTCTGTTTCCCAGGCCTCCCACCGGGCACATAACTGTCTTAGGCTGTACTTGAACCTTCAGAGTCCCCCTGCTCTGTCTGCCCCTGACAAAGCCCTAGCTGGCACAACTCTGGGCTCAGCTACACACCCTGCAGCATCCTCCTCCCCGGGGAGTTTATAGAGCTGGGTCTTAAAAGGCTGGAGTAGAGGTAGATTTTCAGGTTGGGAAATAGATGTGCACACACATACACAGGTATATGTGATACTTCTGTGTGCTCTAGTGAGCTACTCTTCATGTTTCAGTGTTTCCATTTAATGTTTATTCACATATGGTGATCACTGGCATCTTTTTTTCTGTCATAAATGAGAGGCTATGGTCAGATTTTGTGGGCTTTGTGGGTATAAGCAAAGACCTCTCTAAATGGTAACACTGGACTGTATATCCAGAGCTTGCTGTAAAGATATCAATCTCCATCACATGTCACTGGGGGACAGGAGCGTTGTGTACTGGATACAGGGAAGATTTTAGGTATGCCCTAAGAATGGATGTGGGTAGGAGAACTGGAGATGACTAACTCCCTGGCAGCCAGGCTTCCTGCAAGAGTCGTGAGAGCAAGAGGATTTGCTTTCTCTGGTGGTCCCTGGCTTAGAATTGGGAGCAAGCATTAAGGAAACTTTAATCATCCTGGGTTGAAGCCAGAGAAGCTGCTATAGCGGTATGGGCCATTCTCATGGCACCTGTGGCCTGGCCATCACCAGTATGCGTGCTGAATTTCACGTGTGCCCTTGCAAGAGGCTAGCCAAGGAAAAAAGACTTAAGAGCAGACGTTCATTATGCAGGGCTCATCGTGGCCCCAGTGTTGAAGATCACCTTGGCCTTTTTGCTCCGTGTCATGACTATAATATACTGAGTGCATGATTGCATAGAACATGTAGGGTACTAGTAGAAAGCACATGGCCACCGTGACAGAAGCAAAAGCTGTTTACAGTCCCCAAAAGGTGTTTTAGATCCAAGAGCTCTGATGCCCAACCCAGGCCAAGAGAACCACCCAGGAACTGTGGCCTTCCACATCCGAGACTTGATAGGTCCCCTCCTTGAGATGACATATAGCTGCTGTTTGGTCCCAGAATAGCAGGGCATAGTCACAACAGCACAGATGCTCCCATGACCAGCCTGCAAGATGTCTAGAGTAAGCTGCCATCTAGTGCTGCTTCTGCCAATGGGTGGGGACAGTCCACCAAACATCTAGGGAGCAGATGACATTAGTCACTTCTGCCAGAAGCAGGTAGGATTCAAGCAGTCTTTTCTCCTACAAAGCCTGTCACAGGGGTGGGGGTGGGGGAGACTCTGCTCTGGTGGTTCTCAGGACAGTGGGCTAGTGACTAGCATAAGAGTACTGAGTGGTTAGGCCAGCCTTGCCTTGAAGTATCCAACATGAGGATTTTAAGAGTTGAGGGTCCATATCCGGACATGTCTCAGGGTCCTTCCCTGAGAATCAGCTGGAGACAAATGGGGTCAGTGATGTCTGGCAGAGGCACCTGGGAGCTCAGGACGGGTCTGGATGAGGCTCTGTCAGCAGCGTCACAACTTTGCTTTCTTAGAAGGAAGGTAAACTAGCCAAGGTGTTGATGACCATGTAGGGCCAGATGTTTGTGTCACTGTGTGTGGAAACATCATTGCTGTAGTTCCCTATGTCTTACTGGATAAAACCAGATTCACCGGTTTTATCCTATGCTCTTGGGATCGTAGTAGCCTAGGAGAGCGGGAGTAACGGCTACTGTTTGGGGTCATCTAAGAATGGTGTTAGAATAAGTATGTTCTATCCTGTTTTCATAAAACAAGAAAAGAGGTGAGTGAGGACGGCATATTATGAGTGGATGACAACCAGGGCCGTTTGAAAAGAGAGGAGAGATACACCGGTCAGCTTTCTGTCAGTGTAATACCTGAGTGATCCACTCGGAAAACAGAATGGTTGATTTCAGCTCACAGTTCTAGGGTTTGTAGCCTGTGGTAAGGCAGGTCCCCTGCTTTTAGGCTTCTGGTGGAAGTGGGCCATATGTTATAGTAGGAGTACATGGCAGAGAAAACCATCCACCTTGTGGGATCCACCAGGATCCCACAATAGCATACCTCTGATGAGCTAAAATCTCCACAAGGTCCATCTTAGGTGTCTTCTTCCTCCCAATAGTGTCAACTGACTGCTAGGCCCTCAACACTTGGACATTTGGAGGACATCACCAATGAAGTTTCACACTTAGCCTATAAAGGCTTAGATCCATCTTATAACATAAAATGCTTTGAGTCTAACTCCCAAAGTCATAACTATTACATTTATCAGAAGCCTGAGTCTCAGAGAGGACAAAGGCAAAGTGCTGTGAACCATTACAAAAACCAAAAACAAGTTACATATGTGAGATACAATGGCATAGTGTAGACATTCCCATGCTAACCATTCCAGAAGGAAGGAACTGGGGAGAAATTGGGAATTGAACCAAAGGAAACACACACACTAAAAACAAACAAAAAACCCAAACCTAACAGGGCAAACATTAAATCCTGTAGTCATCTGCCTGGCATCCAAAGCTAACTGTGGTAGGCACAGGTTACAAAACACTAGGACTGCATGCTAGTTGGTGGTTTATTTTTGATTTTGGTTTTTGGTTTTATTTTGTTCCTCGTCTCTTTTTCTCAAAGTCATTTAGAAAGTGGGAACCTCAACTAAGAAAATTGCCTCTATCATATCAGCCTGTAGACCAGTCGGGGGGGCATTTGATTGGAGGGGGAGGACCCAGCTCATTGTGGTTGGTGCCATCCCTGGGGAGGTGGCCCTGCGTTGTGTAAGAAAGCAGGCTGGCTGAGCAAGACATGCAAACTGGTAAGCAGCACCCCTCCATGGCCTCAGCTTCAGCTCTTGCCTCCAGGATCCTGCCTTGACCTACCTCAGAGATGGAGTGAGACCTGAGAGTGAGACCTTAGAAGTTGCAGTGAACCCTTCCTCCCCGAGTTGCTTGTGGTCATGGTGTTTATCACAGCAATAGAAATGACTAAGGCATACCATGACTCCACTGCAATACTGCCTGGGCTCCTAGACTTCCCTTTGAAAGTTTGATGGAAACCTCCATAACCCTACAATTTGTTCATCTTTCCTGCCTACAAAACCAGCCACACGGACAACAGGCACCAGCGACTGCTGCCAGCATGAGCAGTGTGTAGCCCCTAGGTTGTCATCAGTGTTCTCAGGGTTCTTTGGCTTTAGCTGGGAAGAGATCACAGGTAGGCAAGAAACTTCAGGTGCTGGCCACCAGCAGCTTCTGTGTCCTTCAGCACTTGACAGCAGTGACCAGAGGCAGCAGTCAGGTAGAAGCAGAAACTAGTGACTAGCTCTAGTAACACAGTCCTCCTGTGATGGACCACGGGTATTGGGACATTTAACCCTACAAGTGTTAGAGTCCCCATGTCAGCTTTAGGTGTGTCAGGACCTTTGACTGTTGGCAGTAGTCAGCAGTATAGTTTTCAGCCAGGGGTCTGAGGTCCCATGGTCCTGAAGACTTGGCAGTTTTTTGGACTGCCGGTTCTCTTCTCTTGCTCCTTCTAACACTTGCCCCTCCAACCTCATTTCTGTCTCTCCAGCCCCCACCTCCTCATTTATGCCTCCTTCCTTCTCTAGTCCTTCTCAAGCTTCAGCTGCTTCTCCAGTTATCAGTGACTACTGCCAAGACTTGGGAGTGCATTGGGACAGTGTTCGGGAGTTAGGATGCAGCGCCTGCTGCTGCTCTGGAACCCGAGTACTTGGAGGGCTAGTCAAGAATTGGGCTCTGGGTGCAGTTGAGGCCACTTAGTCATTGGTGTCCCTTTCTGACAGGGGCAGTATCTCAGTAAGCAAACGGGGTCCTACACTGATGCCACTGCCAGTGGGGGAGTCACAGGCCTCCACAAGTGGCTGCTGCTTCAACTGCCAAGCAGTAGTTACAGAGAAACCAGCACCTAAGACTAAGGAACCAGGTGCCTGTCACAAATAGGGCTGTTTAGGAGCTTAGCATCAAAGAGTATTGTTTGTGTGTGTGGTGTTGGGCAGGAAGCAGGGTATCTGTGTCAGGTTCACATGTCACTGGATCTAAAGTTATTGAGTTGCTGACTTGTACAAATGGTGTCGGTGAGACTGGGTTCACGTGGAGCCCATGGGATCAAGCTGCTGCTTTTTCTAGCCCCAGAGCTAAAGCTGAAGCCAGCATTTGTTCACTTGTCACGCTGTGCCCATTGCCACTGCCACCACGCTCTTCTGTCTTTGCTGCTTTTTTCTTTGTATTAGTAGCTTAGCCTGCACCACTAAAGGTAGCAAGGGATGACTACCTGTGACATGTCTTTACTGGACCTGCTGTTCCCACACCAGGGCTGAGTCGCTGAGTAAGCCTGAGCTACCTGCTTAAGAACCTGAAAAGGAGTGTTTGGACCAATCTCTACAGTTTGTATTTGGGACTAGCCACAGCCTTGACTAGTGATTTAGAATATTGCCTCTCCAGGGAGAGCACAGCCACTCTGGCCAGGTTACAAGTTGTTTCTCAGGGTTTGCCACAGCTATGCAAACAGCCCTAGGTAGGGCTGCTCCTTCAGAAGCCAGGGCAGCTGGTCCTGGCTTCAGTTGTCTCAAGGTGTCCATGTGTGTGCAGACGGCTGCTGCAGACACAAAGCTGATAGTTCTTTTTGCTCAAGGCAGCTCGAATAGCAAGAGAAAGTTCAGTGGCTTCTAATTATGGAACCAAAATTTCATATGCCTAATGATAGACATTAAAAAGAATGCTTACAGTAAACTTGTGGGCTTTATCATTGATACTGGCAGTAACTTACAAAACAGTTTAGAGAGTGCTTTAAACCTGTCCTGTATCCAGGGATGTGGACTCACCTTCTCTTTGTCACTTGGACAGCTTCATGGCTTCTAAGTACCCTCCTACTTAGCAATCCTGGATAAGCAAGGTAGCTCTGAGCCTCTCCAAGACTCTGCCCTGGGAAGTGTTTGGTACAAATTGATAGGCTTCTGAGCCCATGATGACAGTGGCCTTGCTAATTGTTATTATATTTTTCCAGGCATCTTTGCTGCTGCCCTGATTTAGAGAGCTTGGCTTCCATTTAGTGGCAGTTAACTCTCCCTAGCCACCATGTCACCCTTTGCTGTGCCTTTGGACACGCTCCTTCTCTGGGAAGGCGGCAAGCTCTAGCAGATGAGTTAGATAAGGAGGCTGGGATGCTGTCTCAGAAGACAGTCTGCCATTCATAGTTCCTAGTGTGCTGTGGTTGTCTGTTTAGCCCTCTGCTCTGAGGTCTTCTGGAGCGACTTTCTGCTATATGGAATACTGGATTGTGGTCTGTGCTGGATACATGAAGAAGGCTTAAGCATTAAGCTCCCTGGAGTTTTATTGCTGCATTTTTGTTTGATTTGTCTCCTTCAATGAGGCTCCAGAGACGCTTTTCTTGAGGAGACAGCGCCTCCTGGTGGGAGGTTATAAAGAGGTACCTGGGAAGCCGACTAAGCTGGTGATGTTAGACAGAGTAGTCTGAGGCCTCCTATAATAATATGTTGTCCCCTTTACCTGTAGCAGGGCAGATGTGGTATCAGCACGGAATTCCTAAACTCAGACTGACCAATCACAGGAAGAAAGTATCTGTAAGTAGTGGGCAGCGTGGCCATAGAACTGGTTTATCTTGGGCCTAAGGATCTCAAGGCATCTTGGAAACCTGACTTTTGTTTTATGTCAGGGATCAAGCTGAGACCCTCGCACATTCTAAGTACATGCTGTCACTGAACTACACCTCCAGCCCTGAAAGTGTTGGGACTTTTAATTGCCGGTGATCCTTCCAGCTTCCCAGAGCACTGTGGTAATGAGGCAGTGTTAGTAATGGGGACCCACCTCCAGAGTTCTTAAGTGCTGGCTCCTGCAAAGTGTGTGCCCTGACATTTGGTGTAAAAGTTGGTATGCTCCCAAACTAAATAAAACCAAGCCATTTTTAGCAACTTTAATGGCTATAGCTTTCTGCAAGGAAATGCTCTGTTACCTCCTGAAACACACATATAACAGCTAAAACACCCTCAACCCAGGAGACAGGGAACATATATAAAACCCACTGAGAGGTTCAGAAGGCTTGAGCGAGTCTCACCTTCTCATTCCATCCATCCTTGTTTTGCTAAACAGGTGACACGGGGCCTGAAAATGCCCTCATCTGTGTCTTGCATCTCTATCTAGTGTTTTCAAATACTAGCCAGTCTTTTCCAGTCGAGGACAACATAGCACATAGCAGTTGCACCATTGCCACCACAGGGACAAAAGGTCATGCCCCAAGTTCACCATAGAATAGCAAGCAAAAGCTGTCCCCAGGCTGGAGATGAACTGAAGAACTCAATATAAAGAGGGTGGGTCTAGATGCAGAGCTGACCGCAGGCACAGGGGCCTCTGGGTACTCTGTCTGGATAGAGGCTGAGCCCAGGCCAAGAGGAAATGGAGAGATATGAAAACAGCCCAAATGAAGCTGAAGAGGTGTGTGCAGAGCTGGATGGAGCAGGGGTTAGCCACTTTCCCCCGTGCAACAGATAAAGTGTCTGGGTAGGAACAGCGGCTCACTAGAAGCAAGGCTCCCTGGTGATCACCCAGGAAAAGGGAGGATTTGTTTTTGTTTTCTGGGTAGTTGAGAATTAGAAGTGGAGAAAGACATGAGGTCAAATTCTGGCCATTTATCCCCACGCTCCAGAGGTTTGGGTGTGGCTCTCCAGGATGGCTGTGTATGTTGGTCTCAGCTGCTTTCCCCCAAATCAGGCTGCATCCTTTATTATCAGGCTCCCTCATGTAGAGGCTTCTCTGGGTTTTCATGGAAACAGGCCTTGTCCTCACCAATTCCATCTGACCAGCTAGTAACGCCCCTTGGGAGTGCCCTCCCACCCACCTGCTCTCCACTGGCCCCAGGCAAGTCTGCCTTACGTATCTGTCTGCCGACACCTTCATACCCAGTAGACTTTCATGCTGAGGTCAGACCTGATCATGTATCTTCTTAACCTATGACCTGTCCTGAGTCCCCTGTGACTCACTGACCACCCAGCCTTGTGAATCCATGTGTGTTGTTGGCTTATATGGCCATCTGGTGTATGTCTCCTGTTCCTTTTAAGCCTGGCCTGGCTTTGAAGGTTCTATGGTTGCCAGGTTCTTACCGAGTCCCTTCGCTATGTGGGAGAGGGCTCCTTGAGTTCTTCCCAGTGTCCAGGAAAGCAGGTAGGGGCAGAGATGCTGCTTTCGTGTCCTCACAGTGTTCCCAAGTTACACTGATGTGCTCACTAACATGAATCCAACATGCCTATTTTCTCCTCCCTAGGACATCATTAATTCCATGAGCAACAGCCCTGCCACCAGCAAGCCCCCAGTGACATTGCGACTTGTGGTCCCTGCCAGCCAGTGCGGGTCCCTGATCGGGAAAGGCGGCTCTAAGATCAAGGAAATCCGGGAGGTATTGCCCACCCTTATTGCATGTCTCCCACACAATCTGTAAGTGTATGCACCGATACTACACCGCCTGATGGATCAAAACAGGTTTGCAAACATAACAGACAATCCAGTTCACCAGTGAAAAACGGGATGTGGGGTACCTTGCCACATTCACACGTGCACATGGTGACTTGTGCCAGGAGTAGCCCTGCTTTGCCAAGGACAAGAGCAAGGATGAGGGTGGAGGTCCTTGGACAGGCAGATTTTAGCATCCAAGTTCTATGGCTCTGGGCACACTCTGCTAAGAGATGCCCTTTTGTCCATCAGTCAGGTCCTGCCTCCTGGGATGACACCAATGCAGCCTGAACCTGATGTGGGTTTGACATTGAAAACATGTTACTTCAAGGAAGGCCAAGTCCCCCCCTCCTGTTTTTGTTTTTTATTTTGTTTTGTTTTTGTTTTTTTGAGACAGGGTTTCTCTGGAACAGCTCTAACTCTCCTAAAACTCTCTCTGTAGACCAGGCTGTCCTCAAACTCAGAGATCCACCTATCTCTGCCTCCCGAGTGCTGAGATTAAAGGCATGCACCAACATGCCTGGCCCAAGCCTTTCTCTTAAGCAGGAGGGCGGCCACCCCTTGTTGATTTCCTTCCTGTCCTCTTCTGTGACTTAGAAGATGCCAGGACCACTATATGTGTGACTCCCTAACATTGTTACTGAGGTCTGTGTGCCTCACTTGTCCTTAGGATCCAAGTAGTCACTTGAGGTACGTGGTAGCCACACATCAAGGGCAGGCAGGGCTCATGCTTCCTGGCCTCCATGTGACCTACTTCCAGGGAGGAAGAATTCTTGGTGTTGGAAAGAGCACTCCTATTTGTTTTCCTGTAGATTCCTCTACAGATCCAGGGCCTCCTGTCCGGCACACTGGCTGAGACGGTGGCACTTTCCAGGAAGTCATAGCTCCCTCAGAGGTGTGCAGAGACAGGGTCGAAGGAGAGGAGACAGGAAGGTGACATTTGGGTGGCAAGATGACCAGCTAAGGCCCTGTTCCTAATGGAGGATTTTCATGGTGCAGACCGCCCTGGATGCATCCCCGAGAGCTGGAGATGTGTGGTGCTGTTCTCCTTCCAATGGCCCTTCTCTGCAGTCCACAGGTGCTCAGGTCCAGGTGGCAGGTGACATGCTGCCCAACTCCACAGAGCGGGCAGTGACTATCTCAGGGACCCCAGAAGCCATCATCCAGTGTGTGAAGCAGATCTGTGTGGTCATGCTGGAGGTACAGTACAAACATCATGGGCCAGCACACGCCCCCTGCCTGCCTTGCTCCAGGCCAAGCTCACTCTCTGTTATTCTCTAGCTTTGTCACTAAGGCTCCTGTGCCTCAGTTGACCTGAATGTTCATGTGGTCACTTGAGGTGTGGGAAGATCAGACATCAAGAATGGGCAGATCCCAGGCGTGGGCTGGACGGGCACCCTGGAAAGTGTCACCTGTTGGTAGCCTGTGGCCAGTGTCTGGATGTGAGTGGGAGGGCATGGGTGGGGGCAGGGAGGCAGATCATGGGGTTTCAGCCTTTGAAATAGTAACCACTCTCACCAGACAGAGGCAGGGGTGGTGAGGTGTAAGAGGAAGTCTCCTGCCTGTCAGGCCTGCTGGTCTGCAGATGTCAAGAAAAGTGCTAGCCCATACTCAGGGTAGGACCTGGACAGACCCAGGAAAATGCAATGTGCAAAGAAAGCTGTGGGTACAGACAGAAGACAGAAGAACAAACTGACAGCAGCACCGGACAGCAGCAGCCTCCTTAAGTTCCCGTGAAGGGTGGAACAGAAGTCACAGTAGCCCCTGCACCATGGTCTTCCCTCAGACTTCCTCTGTGACTCTTCCCCAAACAGGACCTTTAGCCGTTTGGAGCACTGCTGATCTCTGCTCTCCCATAGCCCAAGCTGATGTCACTACCACGTCTCCACAGAACTAACTCCACCAACCGGCTGCCTTGCCCTCTGCTCTGTATAATTGCCATCATGGGCAAACCTCACATTTAACTCTTTGTGAAAATGTTTGCATAGTTCTATTTCCCGAAGGAATAGTTGTGAAGTTAAAGATAGCTTTTAAAATGTTATTCTCATGCAGTTTCCCCCGACGTTGGTCAGGGCGATAGTGTGGTCTGTTCATAGGAGCCCAGAGGCTGAGGGTCATGGCTAAGGACTTGCAGCTCTTTGTACTGTCATCTGCCCCAAGCAGTGAAAAGCACATGCTGAGCTCAGTGGCAACCTTAGAGTGGCAGTGAGTGACGGTAGCAGTTCTGCAGTAGACATCGGGAGCCAGCTGCTCACCGTTCAGGACAGTGGACGTCGAGAGCCAGCTGCTCACCGCTCAGGACAGTGGACATCGGGGGGCCAGCTGCCCACCGCTCAGGACATTGGACATCGGGGGCCAGCTGCTCACCGCTCAGGACAGTAAACATTGGGGGCCAGCTGCCCACCACTCAGGACAGTAAACATTGGGGGCCAGCTGCCCACCGCTCAGGACAGAATATGAGTCCTTGCCAGAAGTTCCTAGCAGACTTCCAAGCTAAAGGGAGTGGGACCAGTGCGTGAACTGTGTCAGAACTCACATCTCTAGATGGTGTCAGAGAAACATGGCCACGCATGTTGTGGATGTCATCGGCGGATACTGACCTAACAGGGATACCCCGCTCTCATTTGCATGATGCAGTTTACAGAGCTGAAAGGAGTGGCCCCCTCACGAGGAAGGAAGATATCACAGTGAAAACAGCCTCATTTCTATCTGGAGAACAGCTACAAAAAGGCATGAATGAATCCAAGACCCAAATTGTCAAAGGCCTTTCAAGCTTGCTTAAGGGGTGTGCCCTTTCTACCCCCACAGTCAAAGAAAGCAGTGCCCTCAGCATATGTACTTGGGTGAAATCTGCAAAGAAAGCAACTTTTGCTTTTATGGACCTCCTGCCTCACAAATCTGGTGCCTCCTGCACCTGTGAGAACAGCCTACATGCCTTGCCTCCCTGGGGATGTTGATGGTCTGAGCCCAGGTCACTTTTCTGTGGGTGGGTAAAAATGAAACTGGGCCTTCTGAATGGACACAGGGAGCCCCTGTGTTGGGAGGGGTAGCAGCCTGGAGCACGGGTGATTGGCTTTAGGACCTGGAATACTTGGTAGACACAATGTAGCAGCTACAGTCAGTGCTGGACACTGGGCAGCTCCTGGCATAATCTTGTAAACACAGACCTGGGGACTGTCCAGGAAGCCTCAGCAAGCCAGGTTTGCACAGAGGCATTTAGAGACATTTTTTAGGACCCCAGCAATGGGAAATATGGGCATTCCCAAGGGCCAGCTCAGACTGTGTCCTTCATATCAGCTCCAGGGTAAGGAATGTTCCAAGGTCACAGCCTCAGAGGCTCTGGTAAGCTGTGACCATTATCCTTGCAGGGATGGCCCGTGGGATAGTTACTTGTTGCTGCAACAAAACACCTGCTAAAAGCAATGGCCATATTGCCAAGAGGAGACGCCTATATTCTGGACACAAGGGTAGTCAAGGAAAATTCCACAGACTTTGACATTGTGGAATCTCGTTCGGCCTCTGTGAGCTACCTAATGTTTCACTGGTGAAACAGAATGAATGATTCTAAGCCACTCTAATGAACACTGCTATAGGATAAGCAGAGAACTTGGGTTGCTCAGCATCGGTTTCCGAAGGCAGTTGTGCTCAAAGTTGGCTTTTTCCAGGGACTCAAGAGTATTTTCTGTCAAAGGATGCAAGCTGCTCCTCTGTGAAGTCACTGTCTTATGCCTTCTACCTTCGGATCCCCATGGGACCATACCAGGAAAAGGGTGGCAACAGGGGGCATGGCATGCATAGCCTATGGGGGTCAGCTGCTAGCAGTCCCTTTCCAGCAGGCAGGTGATCCACCTGCCCTGCATGCCTGTGGAACCTTGCTCCCGCCTGGTTAGCCACGGGTCTACTGAGGATAGGTAGCAAACAGTGCAGGCCTGGGAAAAGGAATGTCCATCCCAAGGAAGAAAACAATGAAGATAAAGAATCTGGCCTGCCTCAGTGTGCTGGGGGCAGGGTCATCTCCACTTGATGTTCCTGGATGTCCCCTCCCCTCACTGTTCTGGCCTGTGGAGCCTTTGCTGGCCATATCTGAAGGGCTGGGGGTTCCACAGAGGGGTGGGCATGGGAAGGCAGCCCAAGGCCAACAGCCAAACTGTTCTAACCGCTCTCTCCCTCTCCTGTCCCTTTTCCTAGTCCCCACCGAAAGGTGCCACCATTCCCTACCGCCCAAAGCCCGCCTCCACCCCTGTCATTTTTGCAGGTGGTCAGGTAAGAGCCGACCCGCTCGCGGCCTCCACTGCCAACCTCAGCCTTTTACTGCAGCACCCGCCGCTGCCCGTTAGTGCACTCAGGTTTTCTTGCCTTCTCACGTGCACGTCTCCTGCCCTGCGATGGACACAGAGCTCTCTGGCTCACCCCGGGCAGTGGGTGGGGCCTGGAGGGCACACCTGCAGCTCACAGCTACGCCCCTTGGACACGTTTCCCAGCAAGATCCCTGACTGAGACAGGAGAGACCTGCAGACTGATGCAAATTTAGGTGCTGCCTAACAATCCTGCCAAACCTCCTCTGTGGATGTTGCTGGACGGCTTCGGTAGTTAGTGTGCAGAAACATTGTGGGTGACCATGGCTTGTGTTTGAGTCCCCCAGAGCTGTGGGAACCCGGGTTCCATTTTCCTGAAGCACATCCAAGACCTTACCATATACGCAGGGAGTGGCAGGCACATCCCTGTGAGATGAATTATCTCAGGCTAGCCCATCTTTTACTGTGGCTGGGATCCATCCCTGCTACCCCTTGTGTGCTTGAGCAGACATCCTCACAGGCAGAGAGCTCACATTTACAAACCTGTCCTTGAGGATTTAGTAGCCAGTGCCTGCTTCCTAGAGAAGGGGGCTGGAAGGTAAGATGTGAAGCAGTGCTGGCCAGGAAGGGAGAGAGATTGGAGAAGACCCCTTCTGACTTCCTTACGTGCTCACCAAAGCTCAGATGCCCACCTTGGCCATGAGACCCGTCCACACAGACGACTTAAACATGGACAGCCAGGGGTCCACCCAGAAGAGCTCTGTGTCCTGTTGGCCGCGATGTGTGTCTCTGTTCAAGGGAGAGTTAAGTCAGAGACTCCCCATAGGTGACCCAGCTGGCAGAATAGACACAGGGTTTTACTTTAGTATTCAAGAGGAAAAAGTCAGAGAACTTTTTTTCTCATCTTTCTTCACATTATAAGGGAGTCTTCCTATACCTTTCTGGGAAACAAGCATGTGTAGCATGTGTGGGTCAGACCTGCTCCCCTATTTTATACATGTACGTATGTGCACATGTGCACTCATGCATGCACACATACATGCAGAGTCTCCTGACTCAGGACCACCCCATTGTTGGCAGAGAGTCCTGTGCTGTTAACAGACCCAGGATGTGACACACCCCACTTACAGCAGGTCTTGCCAGCCTCATGCCCGAGGCTCAGGGCAGTACTTTGGACCATGCAGACATCAGCGATATGGTCACACAGTCCATTGCCAAGCCCATCAAAGCTCTGCCTCCATTGTTCTCTCCAGATTCAAGACTAGCTGACAGTGACCAGTGTGAACTAGCTCTCTGTCAGCTCCACAATCGCCCCATAGGAGGATATATGGGATTTTATTCAGAAAGCCCTTATGCAATGAAATCTATATGGCATTGAGTCACAGCCCCAGTTCCAAGGACAGAACCACTCCAGGAGAGATCATGGCCAGGATCACCAATGAAACAGTCACTAGTACCCCCTATTCCGGTCACAGCAGTGAAGGTCACTGTGCTCTTATGTTTATCCCCTGACAGTGTTAGCCTTTCAAAGCCCATCACCATTCCCTTGGAACTGTCTGGTCTGGCCTTGATTGCCTTGGCTATACACAGGGACAGATTCTCATGAGCCATCCTGCGAGGAGGCAGTCTAGTAGGAAAGCCAGAATACAAGCTCAGGAGTAAAGATGTAAATTAGCACTGGGCCGGTCCCCTCCAGGACTCCACCCAGAGGAGGCTGCCTAGGTATCTGACACTTTAGGTGAGACAAAGGACGAGGCCTGGAATCCCCAGCAGCTGACTCTGCAGCCACTGTTACATACTGGCCAAGCTAATAACCCCAGGCAGAACACACTGAGACATGTGACAACCATGTAAGGGCCCAGAATCAACAGTTACCTAGGCTGAGCTCCTGGGTTCTGCTCAGACATACAGGACTCAGAGAGCAGCGGGCCAGGCCAGAAAGATGGCATGTCCCTTCCTCGGTGATACTCCCTTGGGTATCAACTGGGAGATCATTCCTGGTGGCGGTTTTCCAAGAGCCAAGACTACGTCCCAGCCCCATTCCTCACAGAGCAGATACCTATCTCTTTCTCCGTGAAAGTGCCCTATCTTAAAGGTTATTTATTTTTCCTCTGCTAGCACAGCCAGGCCAGACTTTGTTTTTGCCAGAACTGTGTCTATTTCAAAGCTGCCCTATGGCCGGGTCCCTGTTAGGTAGTCACATGGCTTTGAGCTCCTGAGTTTGGTTGTGACAAGAACTCTTGGCACATGTATAAAAAAATGTGGGAGCGTTCTGGGTCCATAGAAGTGACACATGGTCCCCTGAGGTAACCCTCTCAGATGCCCTGAGACCTCAAGGGTGGTCACAGGTCTAGACCAACCAGGCGATGGAAGCCATGTCCTTACGTCTGTGCCTCCACCAGGATGGTACATCACTGCCCGAAGCCAGACAGTTGTCTGTCGTCTTGCCCTCCCTTGACTGTGTGTTGTCTGTCTGTTGTCTGAGTTCCCAAAGGGCATTAGAGCTGAAGGGGCTGTTGAGGGCTCTGCTGTCCCTGGGGTTTCAGGGTGAGGCTGGGTGGCTGCTGTGTTTGGCACAGTCACAGCAAGGAAGCTAAATGAGCCTTGGGGAGACCACACTGACCTTCAGAGAGGGTGCTCCGTATTTGAAGAGACTCTACGTAAAATGCGGTAATAAAACAAATTCGGTCAATGCTGACTGATTCAGACCTATTCGTTAGTACAGCTATGGCAAAACTTGCTCTGGTTAGTTTTAAAACTTTTGTTTTCATTTGAATATCTTGAGGGCGAAATCTTTCCCCAAAGTGTTTGCTCTGATGACCGATAATCAGTGCCCCTCTTACTGGGGGTTAAGTGGCTCATCTGTAGTCTGCAGCTTTGAGAAGGGTTGGAGGATATCAGGCTTAGAAGCAGGAGCTGGCCTCAGCTCAGGGAGGGGGCAGTGACACTCACCAGGCGAAATTGAGACTCTCTGCCCCCATCTTAAGCAAACAAGGACGGGTGGAGATGCACACTGATGGAAAACACTGGTTCTAGAAGGTTCTTGTCATACGAGGGTGGGTCACCAATGGCTGTCTAGCTGAGGTCCCACCACATCCCAAGCTGACTGTCTCTCTCTTTCTCATTCTCCTCTCCAGGCCTACACAATCCAGGGACAGTACGCCATCCCCCACCCAGATGTGAGTTTTCACTCTGCCTCTCTTCTAGTCTTTTCTTCATTATTGTGTACCTTCCTGCATGTTGCTGTCGATTGCTACTAATATTAATATTACACAATAATATTAATCAGTTTTCTCCCTGTCTTTGATGTCTGTTGTATCCATATGACCTTGGATAACTTTTGAACCTCTTAGCACTAATTCTTGCTTGTGTTGAGGACTTGGCCTGATGTCAAATTGCTGTAGTCCAGGGCTTCCCTCCCCCACACAGGCCTAGCCTTTGGTGGTCCTACCCACCCCCAAAATATGGGTGTTACATGCTGGCCTGGCAGAGTGTAGCTTAACACCTGTGGCCAGGGTGGGCAAAGCACTTCCTGTGCACTTAAGTTAGGTGACATCAGAACTATTCCATGACAGTGTCCTAAAAAGGCTATTAAATATACCTGGGCAATCCAGACTTGCTCTTCAGAGAGCCCAAATTGAAGCATGTATTTTGCCCATGTACAAGGCCTGCTGAGAGAAAAAAGGGGGGGCGCTTTTGCTTCTTCTATAGTTGGTAAGATGCCGAACGTGGAAGTGGACTCCTGGGCTTGAACCTACACCTCTCTAGCTGGACCTACCACCTGTTCTTTGGCCTAGGTCTGTTTGGATATCTCCTGGTGACATGACAGTATGAGTGTATGGTCTGTATTTGGAGGATTAAAAGCCTCCCGAGGGCACCTGTGGGGGATAGAGGGCGAGTCTTAGTCTGCCTTTTGACTCCAGTCAGAGAGCTGAGTAGAAAAGGGAGGACAGGGGCCACCTGGAGTGATGGTTACACTGAGCCTGCAGGGGCCAGGAGATAATGAGTAGCAGCCAGGAGAGAAGGTCATTGTTTAGGGGCCTTAGAGATGCTAGTGGGTAGAGGTGTTGTAGGAGGTGCAGGAGGGGAGAAAGGTGCCCAGGCTCATAGTATTGGGAACTGAACCTAGGACCTCAAGCATGCTAGTCAAGTACTCTACCACATAACTGAATTTCCAGCCTGGGCCACCTCTTCTTAACGTGGTTTGAACATGTGTTGGGTTTAGGAGCTCCCCCAGGACACCCCCATGTGTGCACTGCTCAGTGCCTGAGACACTCTAGCACTGGCCAGGGAACTAATCTTGCTGCCATTCTTCTGCAGACCTTGGCTTTTGAGTGGGACTAGAAATAGATGTGTATCAGGGAAAGATTTGTAGGCAGGGCCCAGGGGTCTTAAGAATTAACTGCCACTAAATAAGCGTCTGAAATATGGATTCACTGTTGCTGCATGGAGATTCCTGTAGTGAAAAATACATGCTGCCTTTTTTTTAAGCTTTTGATAAAACAACACACAAACAATTGAGAAACACGGATTAAAAATCCCTGTCCGGGCATAACCATACCCACAAGGCCATGTTCGGTGGTTCCTGGTTACAGATTGGCTGGCGCTGCTATGTCTGAATTCATAGTACCTCGCTCTGATCATCATGGCAGACACATATGCCTTCAGCTACTTAGATGCCGACGAGGCTATGGGCCTCCAGGCACCCACTAGCACGTTCACCCTGAGCAGAATATACCACTAGGGCTCTGCTCATCCTGTCCTCAGCTGCTGATGCCAAGTGGAAGTAGAACCTATGAACTCATTACAGACAAGGGTGACCACTGTGAATGGGTGATAGAACTGAGTGAAGGGGACCAGGGAGGGCCAGGAAGTCACTTCTGGGATGGCCTTGTCTTGTGGTGCTGGGGCAGACCTAGAAGCCAGGCTGTTGGGGTTCAGTGAAGCTCTAGACTTGGGGAATTGTTCTACCCCTGCTGGGAGGCTGTTGGAGAGATTCAGGCTTATCAGTATTTACGCCAGCAAAGCCAGATGTTCAAGGATGACCTGAAGGTGTCTTGTGGATTTTCTGTAGGTGAGAAAACTGAAGCTCTCGGTGTCCCTTGGGCAGGGTAGACCCTGGAGTTGGTGGAGCATATGTATTTCAGATCCACCCGATTTACAGACCAGTGAGGCATGTTTGCAAGAGACACGTCATGGCTGGTTTTTCTGGTTGATTTCTGTGTCAGTACAGTGTTGTACCCTTTCTCAGAGTTCTCAGGATCTCTTAATGGTTAGTTTATAGATTAGTGCAGCTTAATTTAAACTAATATACAAGCGTTGCTATTGCCGCCTATGCACTGTGAGGTTTTAAGTACTTGATGCTGTGCTGTGGATGCCTGTATCTTTCTGACGTTCAAATATTCAGACCTAATCACAAAGGTGCCAGTATTAGGAGGCAAGGTCTCTGTGGACTAGGTGGGTCTTTGGGGTTCAGCCTCGTGAGTCAATTGATGCTCTTGTAAAGCATCTGAGGAGCTGACTGCTCCTTCATCTCTTCCACCATGTAAGGACATAGCATCTGGGGTGCTGCTCTGGAAAGTGAGAGGGGCACTTACCACACACAACTTTCTGGCACCTTGATCTTAGACATTTAGCTTCTGTGTTTGGGAGCAGCAAATTTATGTTGTTGACAAATTGCCTTATCCCTTAGAATAGCAAGAATGATCTAGAATCTTGGCTGTTCATCACGAAATGGCTTTTCCTATGAACATTAGCCTATTTTCTTTGGCAAGGTTATATGATTTGTAAGCAAAGAGTCCATCTTCTAAGGGTACCTTTATCACATACAAAATTGAAGACTTCCCATGATCCACATGAAAGGAAAATAAAATGGCCTTTCTGCGACGTGGCTAATGAAGGCCAGGATGTTTAGTAAAATGGCCGTTCAGTGACATGGGTAATGAAGGTCAGGATGATTTTTATCTGGGCCAAGTACTTGGGGAGATTTTTAAAGCTTAAATTTCTTCGGATGCAATATGGCTATAGAAACTGTGAATCCTTGATAGTGTCATTGAATACAGAGTTTATCTCATCTGCAGTGGCAGTTATCACACTCACCTGAATATGCAGGCCCACAAATCAGACATGGAAACTACCACGAGATTCACCCCTTAGATCTCAATACACCTTGTCTAGATGAGAACATGTACCTTTTCCAGACCCCATTTTAAGCAATGTTTTAAATTGACCCTCATGTAGAAATCATCCACCTGCCAACAGTGTCTCCTACAGTGTTATATCCTTCCTGTGTGCCACTCAGGATTATGGGTGCTTTCTGAGCTCTCAAGATTCCACAACACAGTCCTGAACTGCAGAAGCCCTGTGGTGCATGCCCAGCACAGTCCAGCATAAGTCTCTGTACTCAGAAGCCTTGTGAAGTGGGCATCTGCTTTTACATCCACTTCTCGCGGGTGGCCTGCCACTCAGCAGCCGTAGAAGGTGCCTGCATGTCCATTTCTCTAGAATGATCACTCAGCTTTGGAAAGTGTCCAGGCACTTTTGCATCCCATAAGCATCAGTCAGGTGTGGTTTCAGAAATACAAAAGGGAAACAGCACCGCGCCCTAGGACACAGGAATGATGCAGAAGGCACATAGACAGGTAAGCAATGGGCAGACCGCTTGGTCCCTCTCATCTATGTTTCCGACACCTTCCTTGAATCAGTGCAATCACATCAAGAAGGGAGAAAAATCACAGATGGTCTGAGTTTACATGAAGCCATGTCCGATAAAGCCATTATAAGTTGAAAGTTATCCTAAGTTAAAAATTAGACGAATACCTCTAGCATACTGACCATTCCATGTGGGCACTGCCACACTAGCTGTTAGCTGCTTACCCTAAGGATCAGAGGACTTGGGGCGCTGCATGCAACTCGTCGCTGCTACCCAGCATAGAGAATATGGTCATCTGGTGCTAGCTCATAAAAGTATCAAGACTCCAAGTACAATTTCTCTTGCTGCACAAGAGCAGCCTAAGTCACTGTCTACTGGGAACTTCAAAGCTCCTCCACCCTCCCCCCATGTACAAATCTCTGGCTTCAGCTTCCCTCATTTAGCACCCCCACTGTTTAAAGGGTACTGAAAGCGAGCAAACGTGAAATGACAGCACGAAGGTATCGACACAGTGTGTCTCTGTGTGCTAACCTGACTGGGCCCTCTGCTCTCACTCTGCCTTGTGCTGTAATCTGCACCTTGTACCAGGCTGGGAAGTAGACTTCAGGACCATCAGTCTTGCATCACAGAAGAGGATAGTCGTAGAGGTCCCCTAGGCAAGGATCCCTGGGAGTGAGTGCGAAAAGTGGCATGCCAATGTGTCTGCAGCAACCATTTAGCAAAACCTCTTGACCTGGTAGGCGTTTGTTCTTTCATTGGTACATCTTGAAATTATAGAGGCATTTAGCCTGATGCTGCATTAGAAATGCTCTTCATCCTGGCGTTTGAGGCGATGATACCTTCTGAAATAGAATGCGCCCTGATGAACAGAGAGTGGCTATCCCAAGTGCTGCAGAGTGTTGCATAGCTACCTAGCATGATGCTTCCCCTCCCCTCCTATCTGTTCATTATCTCCCTCTATAGCCCTGTGGGAATGGGTGAGAATACCCTCCCCACTGATAGTGAGGAAGAGACCTAACAGCACTCCATGGCCATCAGCTGCCACTTAAACCTTCTGGCTCTGTTCCCATCCTGGAACATGGCTGCTCAGTGGGCCTTTTTTGGTTCTACCTACTGGTAGGCAGGGCAACTACAGTAGACCTCACAAAACTGAAGGCTCAGGTAGCCTTGTCGGCTGAAGTTCAGCCTTTTCTTCCTTCCCTGATCTCCTTTGTGGGCTCTTCACTGCCAAGCCAACCGGTGCCTTGGTTCTGGCACATCCTCAACCTCCCATGCCCCCCATGTTACTTTCGTAACATAATCAGAACCTAAGAAGACACCGTTATGGAGGATGATCTGATCCTGTGCAGCCATTGGAGCCCAGAAAACATCGTTAAGGAGAACAGATCTGGTCCTGTGCAGCCATTAGAGCCCAGAAGACACCAGGATGGGATGGAGAGGGATGCCCC
This sequence comes from Ellobius talpinus, assembly GCA_001685095.1. Taxonomy (NCBI): domain Eukaryota; kingdom Metazoa; phylum Chordata; class Mammalia; order Rodentia; family Cricetidae; genus Ellobius; species Ellobius talpinus. Next base: position 30,009 of record LOJH01001719.1, read on the forward strand.
AGAAGTCTCTAGAATCAGTCCAAGAAGCCAATTCTCACAGTTAGCTGTCCCAACAAACTTCAAAAGGATAAACAGAAACAACCCCTTCTATAAATAAATGAAAATTATGTGTTAACACCAAAGGCCAAAGTCCAACCCCAGAGACAAGTGAAAGAATATAAGAACATAGCAAAGGAACAGCAGCGAGAAATGCAGTCGGCTTCTCACCAGAGATGGCGACATAGTAGCAGGAAGTGCTACCATCCTAAAGTCTGTGGGGGGGGGAAGGGCTTCAGTGCAGCCATTTGTAGAAAAACAGAAGCCGTGGGACCACAGCCATAGCGTCCTGATGCATGCCATTCAGGGAAGAGAACGGCCACCTCAGGAGGAAGCTGGTGGTGAGCAGAGAGAGCAGTCGGTGTCTGAGAAACAGATGTACAGAATGAGTGTCCTATTAGTGCTTTATAACTGCTAAGTTAGCACAGCAGAACTGAATGTGTAGACATATAAGAGTGTACGTGCTGAGCATGTAGAGTGGTGCTTAGCACGCATAAGGCCCAGGCCCAGTCCTCAGTACCAGGTACAAGGAGAGAAGCACATAAAGATCAGGATGTGGGTGAGGGAAGTGAAACAACGGCTGGGTCACTGCCATCCCACTGGACTCGAGTGACCAGAGCTGGGTCACTGTGCCATCCCACTGGACTCGAGTGACCAGAGCTGGGTCACTATGTCGTCCCACTGGACTCGAGTGGCTAGAGGTTAAGATGGGGTGGGGAAGTTAAAACTTAACTGCCTATGCTGAGTTAAAAATTGAAAGTGATCACTAACAGAAAAGGAGTGAGTTGCCTAACACTGGTAGTAGAGAAGAAAATGATGAGGGGCAAGTATTCCAAACGTTGGAAAGTGAATGACAAGAAAATCCCTGGAAAGGTAGAACAGTTAAAAGTATCAAGTAAAATGGCAGAAAATAAAAGAACTTAAAATTCCAGTTTTAAAAGAAACCCAAAGGCTGTCAGACTATATAATTTTTAAGGTAAATAGATAACTATAAAACTGGAGAAATTTCATTTGTGTTCTTTCAAGAGACGTGCTCAAAGGATGAGAAGCCCCATAATTGAAGAGTAGAGAGCGATACTAGGGAAATGCCCACCAGAAGAAACCTGGAGAGTCTGACAAACACCACAGAGGAACTGCAGCATCTCTTCCTCCCCACGAGTGACATATTTCCCTCTCAAGTGTGTGGTCCTGATATGATTGCCATGCTGAATGTCATGCCAACACAACTGTAGAATTCCTAGAAGTATTTGCAAAATTTGATCATGTACCCGACCATGAAGCAGATTTCAGAATTTGGAATCATATAGGTCATACTCTTACTGTAAAACACTAAGTGTGAAATTGATAAGGAAAGGTGACTTTGGAAAAAAAAACCTACCCTTAGCCCTGGGGGAGGGGAAGGCAGGCAGGTAGGTCTCTGTGATTTCAAGGCTAGGCTGGTCTACACAATGAGTTCCAGGATAGCTATGGCTACAAAATGAGACCATGCCTAAAACAAAACCAACCAACTGACCAAACAACAACAAAATCTGCCTTTGTTGCCCAGCACTCTGGAGGCAGAGACAGGCAGATCCCTGAGTTCAAGGCCAGCCTGGTTTACAGAGTAAGTTCCAGAATATCCAAGGGTAAACAGAGAAACCCTGTCTCAAAAAGCTAAGCCAAACCAAACCCTGTCTTTTGAACGATCCAAACAAAAGTTCTCACTAAGTGAAGAGATAGAATCAGTCATAATTTCAAAGGTACCAGTTCTTCCCAGGATGACGTACAAGTGCAGTGAAAATCCAGACCCCCAAAAGACCTTTTGAGGAAATTATATTGATTTCAAAGTTGCATGAATGAACATAGGCCTAAAGTCCTGAAGGTCTCACTAAGGAACATGATAAAGGGATTGCCCTTATAAATACAAAGATTTATGTAGGGTGACAGTAATGGGCACAGTGCAGTTTGGGTTCAAGGAAACACTGGGAGCCAGCCTGGACTGTTGATCTCTAGGCAGCACAGGGTCTGGAGGTGCTAGGTGAAGAGGCCTGTCCTGCCCAGCTTTCACTGCACTCCCAAGAGAAGGGACTGTCTACAAATAGTGCCCAACGGTGAGTCATCCAACACTGGTTCTTCCTGACCACCTCATGCATCAAGAACTCCACAAGGGGAAAGGGTGGCACGTTTAGAAGAAAAATACATAGGAAAATGTCTGTCTGTTGTTCCCTGGTGAGGGAAGGGTTTCCTAGAGAAAATACAAACCCAGGCCAAGAGCTGGCAGTGTTGATATGTCAGCTTCTCTCGAGAGGAACATTGGAGAGGTCTGTGCAGTAGAGAATCAGCACCAACTGACCCTGTTGGAAAATTGGGCAGAAAACACAACTATTCCCCACGATGCAATGAAGTGCAGATTAGTAGGTGCCTCTGCCCGAGTGGTTGGTTCACTGCCTTCATTTCCTCGTGATTCACTGAGCTGCAGACTTAAGAGCACTTGTCTATGTTTGCATCCTCAAGCCCTTAAAGTGGGAAGAGCCATAGGAGTTCCTACGCTGTGACATCTTGCCTTTCCTGTCTGCTTGATGCCTGTCTTTCCTTTCTTGCTCCTTCTTATATGTTCCCCCTCAATAATTTGGAGGAAAGGGTTTATTTGGCTTACATTTCCTGTTCACAATCCATCAGTGAAGAAAATTGGGGAAGGGACTGAAGTAGGAACCATGTTAGAAAGCTGCTTACTGGCTCATGTTCAGCTAACTTCCCTGTATAGCCCAGTCCTATCTGCCCAGAGATGGTGCTGCCATCAACTTGTGTCAAGTTGATAGTAACTGACCAACACAAACTACTCCTTGTCAGCTTGACACTAAGATGCCACTGTTCAGCCATAACCTTCCCTTTCTCATTTGTCCCAAATATCTCATGTTATATCAAATTATAGAATACATTACAACTTTTTAAAGTCTTACAATCTTTAAATTTTTCAACAATTTAAAATTTCAGGTTTTTTTAAATATGAAGTCTCTATGGTCCCCTATAAAATAAAATTTAAAAAAATAAGTTACATTACTTCTTAATCCAAATGGGAAGGACTGGGCTAGAAAAAAAGCAAAACCAAAATCAGTAGTGAAAATCTAAATCTTGTAACTCAGTATCTGGCATCTGGGACTCATTAATGATCCTTGGGGCCACTAAGGGTTTGGGCAATTTTGCTAGTCACTGCCTTGCTCCCCAAAATTGATTTTGTGTGGCATAACTATCAAAAAGCAAAAGTGGGAGACCTCTCAGCACTGAATCCTTCCCACAGTTGTGGAAATTGAGTTGTAAGGTAGCCTGATGAGAGCAGAGCCAGCCCAAGAAGAGGATCTTTCCTATGCTCCACTCTGACAGGTACTACACCTCAGCAGATGCCCACTGAGGACCATCACACACTGGCTAATCCTGTCCCTATGACATCGCTGTATTTATTTGCTAGTGTGGCCATATATACAAGAAGATTTATTGCAATGAGGGAGAGGTTATAGACTCTCTAAGCTTCTGAACATCAGAGTCTGGATATGAGCAGATCCTGCTTTATAGGGTCCATGGTTTGCCTGTACCCTGTAGTCAGTGGACTCTGAAGCCCACCCTTAGACCAACAGGCAACAAAAGCATAGTGCGTATGGGCAACTGGGAATCCTAGTGACTGCTAGCCCTTGCTGATGCATAGCAGCAGCCCACAAACTGCTGTCGTAACCAGATGAAAGAGCCAAGGCCTGGAGTCTCTGCATAGCTGCTCCACGTTAGGTCCATCAGGCTCGTTCCCTTGGCATTTTGCCTGTATACCCTGTTCCACATTCCACTGCCCTGCCATCTTGAACCACCCATTCCTCCTTAGTCTCTGGGGACTCAGGCAGATGAAGACAGCTCTATCCTCAGGGATGCAATATCGCAGCCAATGGACACAGAAGCTTAGAAACAGTGGATAGGATTGGAGTATAGCTGCTAAAACCCGCTAGGCCTGCAGGCATCCACACTAACACCTCTGCTAAGGTCCCCTTGCAGATCCAAACAGGGCTGTACCTTCTAGGGTACCTTTCTGTGGTGTGTATTAGAAACGCTGCCTTCACCAAGGCTCCAAGGTGAAGCAGGCAGGGTCTTGGGTCCCTCAGGCCCTTCCCTGTGGAGCCTCCCATCCCACCTGGAGGTACAGTGTTAGTCTTGAGATATGGCCTGGTGACAGGATCTTCTGGACATGTTCTTCTGCCTTTTGCCAAGCTGTTCTAGCGGCTTGGTGTGCCCACTGATGTAGAGTTAGAACAGACACAGATGCAGGCCAGACGGAAATACAACTTTGGCCAGGTATGGTTGCTGATACTGTGCAACACAGCAGAGGTTAGAGGTACTGTTACCAGCCCGTTATGGCCTGTTGTATACCCCCTCTTAAGGGGACTTTTGACCTGAGTGTGACCCCTTGAACTGCTCTGGTCAAGTTCAGGATGCAGCCAGCTCTCCCCTGTGTAGCCCAAGAAGCCAGGCACCTCTAAGACGAGTGGAGCTGCAGTTAGGATGTGCCCATCCTTCTGCCATATTTCTGGGGAGGGGTCAGACACGGGAAAGGATGAGTATCCCAGGGCCCGGGTGGCTTTTATAGATGCTAATACCCTAAAGCCTTGTGTTTACGCACCAAAGTTCTGTTTCAGAGATGTCACCCAGAAGCCATAGACACCCAGCTTCCAGAATCAGGAAAGGGACGACCAGCCAGCAAGCACCCCAGAAGCCATCCTGTAGGTCAACATGGACTCCACTGGCCATCAGGAAGGGCCAGGCCGAGGCCATCCCCCGTCTTCACGGGGCACTAGCCTAAACTTGAGGGTGCTTTGTACCTAGGAAGCTAGTGCAGGAAGGAACCCTCTGAGACATCTAGACAAGCCACTCCATCATGATGGCAGCAACACAGGACCCTCATTCCATTTGAGGCACACTCACCAGGCACCAAAATAGAGGCACAAACAGCCCTGTTTGCAGGTGCCCCTCTCTCTGGTCGTAGTGCCTTTGTCAGTGTCCCACAGCCACTCCCAGCCCTGCCAGCTCTGCCGCCTGACTAGGCAACCGCAATCCAGGCCAGACTCCAGAACCTGAGTAGGGCCAGCCTTCCCTGTAGGTACGCAGTGCTGCCTGCTATGCCCCTGTCCCTTAGGAAGCCCACACCCTCTGTACCAGTGCCCTAGATTCTCAAAAGATTGGTGTGGTTTAGAGCTGACGTCCATCCTTGCTCCCCTGCTCAGAGTATGGCTAGCCCTGTTCTGTTTTCTGATGTTCTTTATGTTAATTTGAGAGTGAGGCTCAGGTAAAAGGAACAGAGGCTTTGCATATTCAAGCTCTACCTTGTGAAGCAGAGACAGGGCCTGTGGGACAGCGGGGAGCAGGAGCAGTGCTGCCTCCATGGAGAACCTCATCCTCAGGGGCCTCTGCATCTATGACTTGTGCCCTGTCCCCTACATAAGTAGAGAAGGTGGTTACAGGGCAGGCTGGGAGCTCTCCTTGCTGTTCCCTAGCCCTCCTCCCCGACTCCACACGTGAACGGCCTTGTGTTAATGTGAGGCCTGCTGGCCAGGAGGTGAGTGAAGGCTAGCAGGAAGTTGGAACCGTGGCAAGGTTTGAGGATCTGCTAGTTTCTTAGGAGTCCAGCTGGCCCTGCTCTGTGTCCCTCAGACCTTCCTCTCAGAGCCCCAAGGGCCCTGGCCCCTCCCCTCCTCGCTAGCCTGGTAAGGGAAAGGCACAGCTCATTCAGGCTCTTGGCTGCTGGCAGGCAGGCCCATTGGTTCCACCCAGGCCAAGTCCTTGCGTCCTGCTGCAGTGTCTGCCATGTGTCCGCATGGCCCCTCTGAACCTCTCTGTGCAAAGTTCTGTGACTGCCATTTTTAACTTGGTGTGACTTGTACTCGATGACAATAACCTTCTTAGCTCTCGTGTCCCTCCTACCCCCAGCAGTTGACCAAGCTCCACCAGTTGGCCATGCAGCAAACCCCCTTTCCTCCCCTCGGACAGACCAACCCCGCTTTCCCCGGTACGTACCCAGCTGCCCTTTTCTGACCTTCTCTTCTCACCTGGGGACTTGCTTTCTCTTTCTGAGCGCTATTCAGTGCAGTGCACAGCACAGGTGCTGGCCAAGCTCTGAATGCGGAATCTCGCAGTGTTAGCACAGTGGGCTGCACACAGCTGAGGCCAGGCGGGTCGGTCCGTCCTCCATTGTGGGCGACTTTACCACTTCCCGGCTTCCTTCCACGTTCTTGCCCTTTGAGGTCTTATGTTCATTGCCGTGCTGTGTCACCCACAGTCCATCCCCAGGTGGCTTTTCCTACAAAGGCTTCTACCTAGCCACACTTGGAGCACATCTTTTTCCTGGATCTACATTCTGAAAGCAGGAGCGACCCCAGCCTTAGTCGGTGCAGCCCTGCCTAGGATAGCACAGACAGAAGCTAGCCTGCACTCGGGCCTGTGGCGATCAGAGGGCCTGGCCACAGCCTGCCTGGGCGTCTGCAGCAGGGTGTCCCTCTCCCAGAAGCAGAGCCGCCTGGTGGCTATGGCCAGTGAAAACACACAGGCCGTGCACGTCGGCTGTGCATGCTCCAATCATATTTTGAGCTTTCCTAGTTGAAGGGACCTTGCTTCTCTCCTTGAGGGCAAAACATTAAACCTCTCTCTTCTTTGCTCTCCAGGAGAAAAGCTGCCTTTACACTCCTCCGAAGAAGCTCAAAATCTGATGGGCCAGTCGTCAGGTAAAGCAGACCACAGAACTGGTCAGCAGGCCAGGGGACATGTAGAGGACAAGGGTACCCACATCCATGACATCTGTAGCACCCACCCAACTGTCAGCTAGCAACAGACAGTTTCCAGGGGCACAAGCTGTGGACTGAGCCATGGGGACCACTCAGGAGCCAGGTGGTGATGGAACTGTTCATTGTTGGTGACTGGGGGGTCTGAGCATGCACAGGATGCGGGTGGCCTAAGGCACCTACGTGAGGAGGAACGTTCTGAGTTGCCACTTTTTCTCCAGCTGTGCAGTGTGTAAGGGTGCATAGTGAGAGCATCACTGTTGGGGCCACGGGATGCTATGTGCTTTTCCAAGATGGGTTTCCGTGGAGATAGGCACAGACTTAGAGGATGGATCTGGGCTGGCTGTGTCTACACCTTCTTCTGGCTTTCATTTAAATGCCTGCTCCCGGGACACTGCAGGGTGTCTGGTGTCTGGTGTCTGGAGACTGATGTAGGGACTGAGGAACAGCCTCGGGAAAGGCGATGGGCTGGGGCTGAGTGTTCTCTGGGTCCTAGGAGGGAAATGCCATACACATTATATTTGTGAGCCACCATGGGTACACACGGCCAACGCTGCAGCCTCCTGGCTGCCACCATGCTTTTATGGGACAACTTGACCAAGGCCCTCAAGACGTGCAACACAAGTTCATGTGTGTGTGAACGTGCACTCACATGGCAGCAGCGGGAAGGGTGTGTGCTGAGACAGCCATTAGCTGCGTGGTGAAATGCAGCTGGCTCGGAAACCTTGTCCCCAGTATTGGCTTTAAGTGGACAGACAAGCTCTTATCTACTCTCGACGTTGGTGTCACTAGAAAAGGATTCTCGCTCTTCACTCAGTCGAGTGTCAAATCCGACAGATATACCCTGTTGCACCAGGAACTCCTGCTCAGCTTTCTGAGAGTCCTAGGGAACCCTTTCAAATGACATTTTACATGTCTCTGCTCCTGGAATGTGTATAGGCTCCTAAGTAGCCAAATAATTATGTTAAAACTGTTATTAGAAGAAAGGGGATAGAAACTCCAGACTTCAGTGTGTAAACAAAACTGCGAAGTTGGGATGACTCGGTTTGTTGAGCACTTCCACCTGGGCCTGACTGCTGGACTCCTGCCGTTGGGGTCATGCTCTGGCAGGAGTCACTAACCATGTGAGACGAGACTGTGAGGAGGCCATCCTCCCAGAGAGTGGAGCAAGGCCAGAGCAGGAACTGGGAGAATGAGGGGCACCATGAGGAGGGGCTTGCTGAGGTTGTTGTGGGGGAATCCTACCTATACGGATATGGTACTGAAGGTCCAGGGAAGAGGCAGGACAGTAAGAACACAGAGTGAAGAGAGGACCTGGGTTCTGGGGCACTCTGAAGGGGTGTGGGTAGAACTGGCCATCTGGAAAGGACAGAGTCTGGGATCTGGACCGCCAGTCCCATGTGGGGACCTTTGCTGAGACTAGAGGCAAGAGATCAGCTCTGGAATGTGCAGGCTTGAGCTAACTGTTGTTGAAATAGGGTGGCTGTGTACAGATGTGCTGGCCCAGAGGTATAGCCATTGCACCTTCCCCTGTGGCAGCCCCTGGAGTGTTTGTCACGTGACTGAGGCAGGAGAAAATTAGCACATGGACTGTGAGAAGCCGCCTGTTATCTGGAGACGGAATGAGACTCACAAAGGTGCAAACCTGGGATTAACCATGTGCAGTGGCCTTTTCAGAGAACTGTGTCGAGCAGTTAACAATACCTGCAGCAGAACCAACCACATGGAGTCTCGGGGGAGAGCAGAGTGGGGCACAGCACCCACAAGTCTCCCTGAACCAAGGGAGGATAAGCATTAAATGTCAATGTGGCCCATGTTGCCTGTGCCTCAGCTGCCCTGTGAGGGCCTGAAGTGTGATGGCTGCCCTCTTTTTAGCTCAGGGCCTGCCAGGCTGTGTGTACAAGGTGTGGGAGTTTCTTCTGAGAGAAGCTGGAACTCTGGAGGTTGGGTTCCACCTGGGCCTGGATCCCTGGGTGGTGCTGGCCTTCACCTCAGCCAGCCCAGGGAAATATGGACCAGGTCTGGGTATGACAATCAGCTGTTTCCCTGAAGCCTAACCTTGTCCCCTTGGTGTGCCCAGGTCTGGATGCCAGCCCCCCGGCCAGCACTCATGAGCTCACCATTCCCAATGATGTGAGTATGCCCCCCCTGCACCCTCCCGTCCTCACAAAAGACTGTCCTAGTGACAACTCTCGAGCCCTTCCTTCCTTTGCCACCTTAAACTGATAGAATGCCTGTGAAAGATGCAGACAAGAAAGGAGCCCTAGGCACAGCATGGGGACTCAGAAGTCGGTGCCAGGGCTAGGCTGGACATTTGTGGCAACAGCAGCAGCAGCCTGGCTTAGGGCTGCTAGGACCTTGAGAGTGGGGTGGTCCAGGAATGTTCTGGAGTGCTATGACTCACACTGGAGGTTTGAGTTCTCTGGGACACGAAGGTGGTTGGATGTCACAGGTTATCTCCCTCAGTTTACCCTCAGGAACACCACACGCTGTGGTCTCAGGCTGCTGGCAGCACACATTGTCCTCCCTGGCTCAGCAGGGGCCTGGGGAAGTGGGGGCAGTCTCCGAATCAATGGATCACCCCAAACAGTGAAACCAGGGAAGGAGAGTCCATGTCTTTGAGAGTAGCTGCCAGCATAGCAGAAGGGACAGTCTCTGTGTGAGCCATGCAGGGGCTATCCCTTTTCCAACTTGTACAGTATTCAAGCTATCTCTGCCCTAAAGCTAGTCAGACTCACTTTGCCCCCCCCGTGTGTGTGTGTGTGTGTGTGTGTGTGTGTGTGTGTGTGTGTGT